>CALNXK010000067.1:1015000-1060000 GCA_942486035.1 Porites lobata
TTTCAAGGCCAAAACAACTTCATTAGTCTTATGGATATTCACGTCCAACATCTCGCCTCACTTTGCCGAATTTGCGGGGATGAAATTGAAGATCACAAGCGCAAGGTAGATACTAACCGCTTTGTTTCTGAAATTCACTAATCTGGAAAGATTTAATGTTGTTGGATTCTCCAAATGTTCACCCGCCGTTAAAAAATAATCTTAGAAACAAGGCAAATCTCAATTATAAATGCTGTATTTCGCTACTCATTGAACATGCACTGATTATCTGGGATAAAATTAAAACGTTGCAGGTACTACAGCAAGCAAAGAAAGCAACAGATGCGTGAAGTCAACACGAAACAACACAAAAAAACAAACAAGAAAAATTAATAAATTTCAACTACTTTCTATTCTGGTTATGATGACTGGTTCTTTGATTCTTGTCCTGTAGAAGTTAATAGGTAGTACCAATGCTGTTTTGTACGATCTCAACAAATTTTCACACTCTCTCTAAGGCTATTTTTACACGGGACGAGTTTGCTTCTATCAAAAATCTTGCAAGCCATGCCAGTGAAGCCACGACCTCTGCGATCGGTCCGGAATCAGTTCGAACACCCCAATGATTCGTTGCAATGATTAATGCTCTATATTCTCTTACATGACATGTTTTCTTTGAAATATTAAATGTGAAACCTAGACGAGTACTGAAAGCTCATCTGTAATTCTGTCCGACTCCGTCCGTTGTTTTGAAAATTTTTGATCACTGGGGCGATGTTTTGATTTGTTTGTTGATAAACACAAGCGCGCCTTCTCATTGGTTAAAAAGTGGCGCGTGACCAGTTGGCCCTGTCCTTAAATTTAGGGATATTCCGGACTGTTCATTGAATAACAACGCGTGTTTACCTTATAGCACTATTTGACTAGTATTGTGACTAACGTGCTCATTGTAAACAAACAAGTCTCGTCGCGTTAGCTAGTTCAATATTCATTCAAGGCGTTGTTGTTCCTGTTGTTCGTCTTTCGAAAAAAGTCGAAGATGACCATGACTTCAGACTGAGGACTACCGACGATGAGTCCGAAGATGCTTGTGAGGCCAATCCGAGCCCGTAAGGCTCGCCCACACATGGGACATGAGTGTGTGGGTGCTGCAGTGAAAGTGGAGGGTACTCTGGCTTTGCGCGCGGCCATTTCCTCGCTGTACCACTGAGGTCCGTCAGTTTTCTGCCGCGAGAGCCCCTGTGGTGACTTTGCTAAGCCAAGTTGGACGGTCCTGAACAAACGACTCCCAAGAACTGGGGTTTATGTCCCGGTCTTTGAGGGACTCTTTGACGCAGTCTTTGAAATGTTTTGTCTGCGTCCCAGTCGAGCTCTTGTCCTGATATTATTCTCCATACAGTCACGGGCTCTTGACAGTAGCTGCTTTGGCAGTCGGCTGACACGCATTCTGGCGAAATGACCAGTGCTTTCTGCTGTAGGAGGGTGTGGTTATTCAAGACCAAAACGCAAAGTTTCGACTTTTCTCAAATTATAAAGAAATACAAATGTGATTATAACGAAAGAATTTGCCTTCAAAGTTATAAGATGAGTGGTTACACACTTTGGGTTGCTTATTCATAATTTGATTAGGTTCTTTGCTAACCGTTTACTTTATTCAAAGACTATTCAAGGCCAACGTTTCAAAACTGTCCGACAAATATCTACAAAACTGCCGACCGGGGTACCACGTCGGCAACAGCAACATGGACACCTCCCACGGCTACAGACAACTCCGGCGTCATACCAAACATGACGCTTACAGGAAAGGGACCGTGGGAAAGATTCTCTGCTGGCATGCACAATATCCGGTATATAGCCATTGACGGTGCAGGGAACATTGGGGAATGCACATTCAAAGTCTTTGTTACAGGTAGCTGTTTAATATCATTTAACCTCAAATTTAAGTTACTTCATATAAAAAACGAGATGACCGCCATCCACCTTTCTTAATGACGTCACAGGTACCCATCAAAGTTTTCCCACGTAATATTATCACCTACTTTTGAAAATAAAGCACATGTAAAATAGTCTTATTCCATACAGCGTAGTCGTTACCCCCTTGTACCATGGAGAACGCCGTATGGATTTGCTAGAACGTTAAAGGGATAACATTTCCCTAAAACAGACCTAGATCTTTACGTAAACAACAGAATCAGCACAGGTTAAAATACGTAAGTGTGCAATTGAAAAAATGATCAAGAATATTGACCGTAAATTAATCCCGCGATTCAACGAGCCTACCTGAAAAACCGTCAGGGTCATTTGATACGGTCGGTGGATGCCTCATTTTGACAGCTTTGTATGACTTGGATATTTTATGGCGTATATCCACTATATAAAAGAATGACAACACTGCATTCTCGTTTCGGTTCAATATGGCTGTTGTAGTTAAAAATTATCTTTGGCTTAAATGTCATGATTCTTTTTCTTCGAACGCACCTTTCCTAAAGTGAGTTTTACCAGTGGTTTTTTAATAAAACTGTGAAAGGAATGAAATCAGGAGTCATTTCATAAGTAGGTTGAGCATGATCGTCCGGGTGATCGTAGTCTTAAATAGGACTGTTTCTGTTGACAGTGACTGAGGTTTGGACAACCTGTGCGGTAGTCATCTTCAGAGTTATAGTGAGATGTATCACGTCAGTCGATGCTATTAAACTCGTGACCTTATTGGTCAATTTAGTCACGATGTATTGGTCGTCTGCCAGTTAAGCCGTGATGTTTACGAGCACTTGTGCTCTTAGGCGTTTACGTGGGTAAATAAATTATTGATTGATTGATTGATTGATTGATGTTATTAGGTATGAAGACTCAATATGTCATTGGACATGCGTTTCGATCCTTCTATTGTCACAGTTGCATTGCTTATTGTTAGTCAAATTTTCAGTTCTCCAGTCGTTCTCTCGTAGTTAGTTTTGCTTGAGTCCGTCAATAAGTTGTTTGTACGGAGCTAGTAATTATTGACTACTGATTCAGTGGCGTTTTTCTAGGTTAGTAAACCAGATTTCTAAAATGAATTGTTGATAGCAGTCTTTAAGGAACGTAATACAATTGTTACAGAGTCCCAGTCGATCTGATGTTTAGTCTGTAAATGGTGTTCAGCACTGAATGTGCTTGTTTACATCACGATTTCTTGTCGCCCTTTTGCGTTCAGTTAGTTGCTTGCTAAGGTGTCTGCCGGTTTCACCAATGTAAGTAGCCTGGCAGTCGCAGCATTTGATCTCGTATACTGTTCCTTGTCTGACCTCCGCTTTGTCTTTGTCCTTGACATAAGTTAGTAGTCGTCGTAAAGTAATTATCGGTTTGTGTGCAACGCGTATGTTGTAAGGTTGTAGCATACGTGCGATAGTTTCCGAGGTGCCTCTGATGAACGTTATAGCCCCTGTCGCAACAGGGCCTGAGTGTTGGAATCGGCGTTGCTGTGAGTGTTCCGTCTAACAAAGTCCACGTTGTAGTTGTTTTAGCTAAAAACGTTGTTTAGGTAGTCAGTGTCGTCTTGTAGGTTGTCAGGTATAAAAGTCGCAAACTAATTGCGCTCGTCTTATCAAACTCCGTATAGTTGTGGCCTTGTGAGAGGTCGGATTGTAAGATGACTGGTTAAGTAAGCCTACGAGCAAGCTCTCCACTTTTGGCGAGCGAGCTGCAAGGCCGCGAGGGGCGGATTTAAAGGAGCACTCGCGTCTCCTTTCGCCTGCTGCTCTCCCATGATTTTTCGCGACTCCCCTAAATGGAGAGCTTGCTCGCAGGCTAGTTAATTGTCGTTCGTAGTCTGTGGTTGTCGCGGGTGACCAAGTAGTCTAGTCTCCTTGGTAAAAGGTATGTCCACGCTCTGTCTGTTAAGGAGATCGTGAAGGTAGTCGATTTCGTTAGTACAGCGGTAAAAGTGTCGTCAACGTAGCGTAACTAAAGAGAAAAATGTCACGCGTGTGGCCATTTATCCCAAAGAGTTGATATTTATATTCGATTTAAGAGTCACTCGTTTCTTCTTTCCCTTCCTCGGCGCCATCCTTATAGTTCTTCCTAACCTGATTATTATGTGCGCATGTCCCAAAGCGTCGAAGTCTTTTATTGGCTAACCACTTAGCGAATCTTTCTTTGGGAAAAAATGCTCCAAATTAGCGTATACTTACCTTAACCTTTCCGATGTTTTTTTTTTCCAAGAGAGACTAGAGCCGAGTTCCGAACTTTCGAAAGGGACTTGACCCGGGTCATTTGTCTGTGCCCCAACGTTATGATAATCATAACTTTGAGGCCAAATAAAAAACAACGATGATCATCACTTTGGTCTCGAGATCATGTTGCTTCCGCAAACCGGTTCGTCGGGATGCAGACCTCTCGATCGATTTCCTAGAGTCGAATTGGAAAGACTTGCAATAAAATAAAATCTATATTTAAGCCAAAGATAAAATAAAACCAAAGAACAGCCGCTTGGTTTGCGTAAGGGTGTTAATTCTCATTGCTTTAGATGGTGGGCTGGACAAACGTATGCCATACTGTCACGTGACAACCGATTAGATACCAGATTCTATTACCAGTGGTGCTCCGTGCGCGCTATTGTTAGTTTCCTGTTGCTTTCTAGCGCTGCAAACCTGTTTACGTTACATCATTACTCTTGGAAATACATTGAACTCCAAGAAACATTGCGATTTTAACAAACACTTTATTTTGTACTGTCTTTCAGTGGTAAGATGCTTGCCCAGGTTATATGGACCGGCTGGAGGCAGCAAAGTTTGCACCATGGATAACATGTATGGTTCGGAGTGTTCCTTCGAATGCCAACCTGGTTATATCATGCTGGGTTCGGCCAAAAGAACTTGTGAAAAAAATCTGACGAGCTCCTTTGGCTTCTGGACTGGAAATGATACAATGTGTGAATGTAAGTTATATATCACATGATATCATTTACGTGTTAATATTTGCAGGCTGTTAGCTCTTTCCTTGAGAGTCTGAAATTGCAAAATATAAGGACCAGTTTAGAGGCTGGAATCGAGGAGACTTCCAAATTCTTCTTGTGTGCCATTTTTTCATTTCTTCCAGACCTTCTTCTTGTTGTAGTTGTTCATTATCATCATCAACAGTATGAACAATACATCAACGACAATTTCACCCACCGTCATCATCGATCGTCATATTCTTCGACTGAATGCCACTCTTATTATTTCTTTTTGTCCCTTGGAACTGTGCATACGTTAACTGTGACAAACTTTTAGATAGTCACATTTTCACATTAGATAGTCAAAAAAACTATAAAACCTATCATTATTTACTTTTGTTTTTAGTGGTCAGGTGCCCTCTCCTTCCTCCTCCTCCTCACAGCGTTCTGTCAGGCTGTGGATTCGGTTCCATTTATAATGTCTTTGGTGACAAATGCCTTTATGATTGCGACATTGGATATCTCAAAATAAACGGTTCAAGTGAGAGAGTCTGTCAGGCAAATGGGACATGGTCAGGGCAACCACCCGACTGTCAAGGTGTGAACATAAACAAAGCGTTAAATGGTTTATTCAATTGCTTTTCTTGTTACAGATATCAAAACGAAATCACTATTGATGAAATGGAGAGTTCTCGGTATTAGAACGCTCTTTCCCAATTTGTTTTGGCTCTTGGGCCATTAGTTTGTGGGGTTTTTGCTGATAAAATTCCCTTGCCATTTGGATTAGGTAGCGCTCCGTGAACCTTTTATCATTGAAGGGAATAGACAAACGCTTACATGAAATGAATGAGCATTAGAAAATTAATACTTTTGCACCATGCTTTTCTTAGTCGTTAGTTGTCGTTCCCTGGAGCCACCAAAGAACGGGTCCGTAACACCAAATTCGTGCACAGCCTCTCCAGAATACGGTAAAACGTGTTACTTCTCATGTGCGAGAGGCTACAGACTGCATGGGGAGCCATTTGCTTTCTGTCATAGCAACGGACAGTGGTCCATAAGCACCAGTGCTTTTTGTGAAGGTTAGTATAATGTTTGACTAATTCTGATAGGCTATATGCAGATTCAGTTTCTGTGGTCACTCCAATTCATTTGTTTTTCTGAGCAAAGGAATGTAACCTTGCAACTGAATTATAACAAATACTATTAGGCCCAACCATTCTGTCATTATTACTTTAAATTCACGCGTATTAAATTGTCAAGGTATCTAATCTATTAAAACGTTTTATATTAGACGTGGAAAGACCTTCGTTTGGCTCAACGTGCCCCTATGATATAAAACGCTACGCTGACAAAGGGAAGAACTACACAGCAGTAAGCTGGCCTTCAGTTTTAGCTACTGATAACTCAGGAGTGACCCCGAATGTTTCTTCTACTGGTGTAGCCAGAATATACTACACAGGAAGGCATACCGTTATATACATCGCCAGCGATGAAGCTGGGAATTCCAGGATCTGCAAGTTTGACGTCATCATTGAGGGTAAGACGAGACTTGGAAATGCATTAAGCACGCAATCTGCAAAGACGGTGAAACAAATATATCGATTAGCTGATAAATTTTTACATCAGACCCCAAGTGGATAAGGCCATTGCACTGGATAAACCTCTATCCAGTGGATAACGCAATCGGCCAATTTCTATATATTAAAATTCATACTTGACTCCGAGGCTTGGGGGATTAAAACAAAAGAAATGCATTATTCATTGCTATCCTCAAGATGATTTCGTTTGTTTTATTCCTTTTTAAGTTTCGATAAATTAAAATTCAGACTTGGCACTGAGGCTTTTAAGTCTCAGTGTCTGAATTGGTCTAATGGCTTGCCTAATAAACATCCGCCGGACAGTGATTTATCAGTTGAAGGCCCTATTAAAAGTATGAAGAACCTGAGCCTGGGTGAAACACTAAGCAAGTATTCAAATAAGTACATCTCCCATACACTAAGGGCGCTTTCCAAAGGTCAGAACTGGCCGGCCGGACCATGGCTGGACAAGACATATTGGCAATGAAACAGGCTTTATCCATCTCCTTCGTGCATAATACTGTACTTAGGATTTGACTGACCTGGATGGTTAGTTTTGATTAAAACTGAAATTTTCATTACGATGGGAAGGGGCGGGCCGGTCAGTTCTGACAAATGGAAAGCGCCCTAAAAGACACTAAGATATAGTAATGTATCCAGCAGCTCGAAATTAACTTATTCTTGCTTTCTGTCATAGTTTTGCGATGCCAAACAATGTTCCCTCCGAGGAACGGTTTTTTGGTGGGCAAGTGTGAGAATTATTTTGGGTCAACCTGTACATTTGGGTGTGACGATGGATACAACTTACTTGGTGCAGAAAATATATCGTGTGAAGCAAGCCCTGGTCACATCACGGGTTATTGGGACAATCCAGTTCCTGTCTGCAAAGGTAAACACAGAATGGTGTAAGACATTTTTTGTATAAACAATGAGGACAACAAATACTAGGTGGTTAATTGAGTGACCATTTTACCTATTGATGCTAAATAACAAGGAACGACTGTGTTCCTTTCTGAAGAAAAAACGGAAAATGGGTGCCTGGGAGTCTGGGATGTCTGGAGGCCTCCACTTTGACCAGCCCGGCCTTTGGACAGATAACCGCTCTCATGGCTGGCAATCCCCGCAAGCTCCCACACCCACTTTTTACGGTGAGAGTGAAATGAACTGTATGTATAATTATCTTGGTCACTGTCGTTTTTTAGTCCTTATGGTTATTGTCGAACACCATCACCATTATCACTATCACTACGATCATCTCCACCATTCAGCGACATCATTATTGTTACCACCATGTCATCATCATTATAATTATCGTTATATCGTAAAACAACCTATGATGAACTTTCCTCAAACAGAAAATCGACTAAAGAAAAAGCTTTTTGTTCTTGTTTGCTTAGTCCGTAGATGTTCTTCATTAACGGTGCCGCAGTTTGGCTATATTTATCCTTACATGTGCTCATCATATCCAATAAGTGGAACTGTTTGTTATTTGGAATGCAGACATGGATTCCAAAGCAATGGAGGCGTAACGGTGTTGCAGTGTGGGAATAACGGAAAATGGAACCAAAATGTATCGTCTACTTTGCAGTGCAAAGGTAAGTCATTTCTTTGGCTTTTTCGTCTGTTTAAAACAAAACAGAAATTAAATTGAACAATGTTGTTTTTCTAAAATAAGGTGCTTAAGTAAATCATGGCCGCCTTTAGTCGTGAGCTTGACAGAATGTACCGTGGTTCAAGTCCTCTGATGTGACATTATTAAGGGTTGCATTTCTCATATGTTGCATTGCAGACGTTGTTCCTCCCGTATTCATGAGCTGTCCATCCGATATTCGCGCCAGTATCAACGATAATTCGTCGGCATCGGTAAACTGGACTTTTCCTGTGGCTACTGACAACAGCAACGAAGCACCGCAGATCACTGTATCACCAGCTGGAGTCACTTCACCTTACACGTTTTACACCTCTACTGTCATTACCTACACTGCAACTGATGCGAGTAGAAACAAGGATGAGTGCTCATTTGAAGTCTCTTTGCAAGGTCAGAAAATACTGGGGCATTTATAAACGACTGTTTTCTGTAAATTATCGGTTCGGAGAAGCAAATATTGCCAAGAATTTTCTATTGCTTGAATAAGGCTAAAAATTTCTAGATGAGCGTTCCATTCAGGTGCAATTTTCGAAGCTTATCTAAAAAATTCCCTACGATTTTCAGAAGTTTGACTTTTCACATTTTACTACCCCATGTTAGGCTAATTTTCGTAGAAAAAGGAAACCTAAAACTTTCAGATACAAAAATGTGATGGAGGGAGGAATAAGAAAAATTCTCACTTTCGTAAAACGTTTAATTGCGTCTTAAATTTTCGGGAAAATGGCATTGAAGCCCTTGTAATTTCGAAAAGCCTCAAGTTCCCCCAGGATGACCGAACCGGATACAAATTTTATAGCGTCGCTTAAAATTTATTTCTAGAGATCTAAGAGTACTCTGGATAGCCCAAAAAGTGTTTTCAATGTATTTAGCAGGAAACCGTCGTTGGGTGCCCCTGAAAATATTCCTTATTGAGAAAGCATGACTGAGGTTAAGATGGCTGGATGTTGGCGAGGATATTGGTCGGACATTTAATGGACTGAGAGGAAATCGAAGTCCATAGAGACGTAAAAATGCCACACTCTAGTCGGCAAGACCGAACTTTCTTGGAATACAAACTAGCGATTTATGATAAGGCCAAAAGATTGAATTTACTTGCGATGACAACGCGGGCAATCAAGAGCGGGCCAGATAGACCCATTTTGGAGCTGGAGTCGCCAATCAAAGTACAGGATTCGCTTCATCTTGTCCGCTCACAATTAGTAATTTGTAATATATTAAAGAAAGTTACCAATTTGTTTCAAACTGGCCTTTTTCCACATAAAAAAGTCAAATTTGCCAAACTCAGCACAAAACAGGTTTGTAACGTGAAAAAGAGACCGTTGCAATGTTTAATGTTAAAGAAAGTCACCAATTTGTTTCAAATTGGCCTTTTTGCACATAAAAAAGTCAAATTTGCCAAATTCAGGACGAAACAGGTTTGTAACGTGAAAAAGAAGCCATTCCAGTGTTTAACGTTAAACATAATACTTGCTTAAATAGGTTTTACCCATTCCCATTCCTCGCCGGAAGTGGACCATATGTACCTAAGCATACATTTGTGTCTAATGTCAACCTCCAAATCAATCGCATGTCTTAATTTATGACAAATCTGAACCACCCTTTTCTAAGAATTCATTTTATTTACAGACAATTCAGGCCCCGAGGTTGTATACTGCCCACCTGACCAAAACATAACTGCAACACAGATGAGGACAGTTGTAACATGGATCTCCCCGCAGTTCAAAGACAATAGTAACAGTCCTTTGTTCATTACATGCAGCCATAAAAGTGGGGCACAGTTTTACTGGGGAACCTGGAACGTGCATTGCACGGCGTTTGATAACAATCCAAATAACAATCCCGCCGTTTGCCAGTTTACCATCAGGTTAAAACGTAAGTCGGTAGTAAGTGACATCATCACCCGGGGCCACCGGATACCCCTGTGAAATTCTGTTGGAGGTGTAGGGTATGCCTCTTGACAACCAGCTATAATTTGCATGACTTTTCCTACCCGATTTCATACCTGAACAGCTGTTCTCAAGAGACGAATGACAAATAGAGGACACACCAAATTCCAGATACAGGTAGCAGATAGTACAAAACCTTACACTATGACAGGATCCAGACGGTTAAAACCTATACTTATTACCCAATTTCGGACCAATTGGTCACTTTGACACACTTTCACAGACCCCCAATTGCTTTCTAATCAATTTTCATGACATTCAACGTTCATTCCATATGGTAATTTACGATCACCAAACTATGCTAGTTTTACAAGTGATTTCAGCTGGTAGCATAAAGTAAAATGAAAGCCTTGGCAACAAGCGTACAGCAGCCCTCCGTTACAGTGCGATTACTCAAACCGGGGAACTTCGAGCAAGAGTATCCAATCACAACGTTTTTTGAAAACAAAAGATTCTCAACTTTTTTTTGCAAACAGACCAATAAATTTCAAGGTTAACAATGCAGCCGTTGAAAACTTTAAAACCGTTGATAGGCAGCTATAACTGATAGGCAGCTTATTCTTGTCTATTGTAGTATCATCAGGTCTGTTTTTGAGTATGCGAGTCCCGCTTGGGCTGGCCTCACGCAATACTTAAGTGATCAAATTCAATCAATACAAAAGAGGGCGCTAAAAATTATTTTTCCTTCTCTGTGCTATGAGGACGCGCTTAAGAAATCAGGCTTAATTTTGCTGCGCCAGAGGAGGGAGGATGCGTGCATAACATTTCTCAAGCAAAGTTACTCTTCTTCCGACCTGCTACGAAGCTTAGTGCCGCGAGTTGCGCACACAAGACCGTATGCCCTTAGAACAGGAGAATCTGTTTCTGTGCCTGCCTCCCCAAGAACTAACAGATTTGGAAATTTTTGCACTATCAAATACCAGAATCACGTTTAAAATAGCGAAATGTGATATGTCTTAACATTAACAGTTATATTTACGTGTCATAATTCCGAGGTATTTGTATGTAATTAATGACCCGCCTTGAAATTCAGTTTATGCTGCAAAAAGGTTGAATAAACGATCATTATTATTATTGTTATTATTATTATTATAACTTACCTGACCTTTCAGAAAACAGCTTTCAAATTCATGAATGTTATTGGTCCGTTTGCACAAAAATCTTGAGAATCGTTTGTTTTTAAAAACCGTTGTAATTGGATAATCTTCATCCAAGTGCCCCAGTTAGAGTAGTCGCACTGTAATTTGTCTTTGAAATAAAACATACCCCTGCAGATCATCATGCTGGTCTGCCAATCTGCAAACTCACAAAATCCCACATGCAAAACACAATTAAGTGAAAATAGAATAATCTTACGTTTTCACTAGCTCTGGAATTAATTAAGGATTTGTCAACGTAGATCAACTTAATCAACTTTTAGCATTTACATATGTTAATACCAAAGAATAACTTTAAATCTAAAGAGAGGCACATGGTTGATTTGATATCGATCTGTACTAAGTTTTTTGTAATCTGCCTCCATACAGCGAAAGATTGCATTGATCTGGCGCCTCCCAAGAACGGGGCAAAGGCCTGTGATGACTGGGCATTCGGAAGATATTGTACTCCCTCTTGTAACAGCAATTGGGATTTTACTCAAGAAGTGCCTCCATTTACAATTTGGGTATGTGGATCATCAGGGACATGGTCTCCATCAAGCCGGTTGCCAGATTGCTCAAGTAAATAGAAAACTGGTGTTTTTTTAACTAGTATATATGCTGGTGTTTAATTTTATCCTTGGTTTAATTTTTTCCTTTGTTTCAAACCATTATCATACATTTGCCTTTCTAACAACTAGGGGGGGCAATAAAATGTAAACCAAGGATGAAATTAACCCACAATTAACATGGACCAACATTTTACTAAAAAGGGTGTTATCCGACCATATAACTAAGGGGCCTATTATCCGCCTGGGCAGATAACACCCTCCTCGATCTGCATAATTATTCAAATCATACTTAGCCTCATCCAGTAATTGGTAATTATTCCACGTAGTCTAATAATTGTGTTCCTTTCATTGAGATGTATGTCTGAGCCCACTTGTTACGGCGGGTGGATGACGTCAAAATTAGTACTACCAAATTGAATGGCGTTTTACAGAAATGAATGGATCACGTCTAAATTGAAGGGCTAACGAAACTGAATGGTTCATCGTAAGTGGAATGGCATATTATCAAAGTGAATGGCAGTTTACCAAAATGAATGGATTACTTTCAAGCTGAATGGTTCATTTCAATTGAATAGCAAGTTACAAAATGAATGGATCACCGTCAAATTCATGGCTCATTACCAAACTGAATGGTTCATCGTAAATTGAATGGCATATTGCCAAAGTGAATAACAATTTATAAAAATAAATGGATTACTTTCAAATTGAATGGTTCAGTTCAATTGGATGGCAAGTTACAAAATGAATGGGTCACGGTCAAATTGAATGGCTCATTAACAAACTGAATGGCACCCGCCGCGAATGGAATTCGGACAACAATTAAAGCTTAACAAGGTTTCTAAAAAAAGGTCACTAAAAAGAACGGGCTTTGTTCAGAGCTTAATGCAGCAGAGAATTAAGAGTCTCTGGGTCCCTTTTCATTCAATCATTCATTAATTTATTTTGCCATTAACCAGAAATACAACAACAGTATACAGAAATACATTAAAGATAATATACAATATTAATTCCAACTAAGTTATTTACAAGATTAAACGTGGTAAAGGCAAGGAAGCCTATATAGAAGCCGGGGGCTTATAAACTATAGGCTTCCTGGAACTATAGGGTAAACGTATACAAGTTAAGGGTACTGAAGGAAAATTTGGATTAATTTTAAAAAAAGGTAAAAGAAAGAAAGAAGAGAAAAGAAGACAAAAAGGAAAATTAAAAGGTGTGTAGCTCAACAAAGAGTCAATTTAACTAAGAAAGAAGGAATTTTTTAAGTCTTTTGCCAAACAAACTGATACTTTCACTGTTTTGAATTTCCCGACTTAGCGAGTTGAAAAACGTAGGACCTTGAAACCGAATTGAGAATTTTCGAAAATTAGTTCGACAATGATCATGAGGTATATAGAAAAGGCTGGAATTAGTTCGACAATGAGGTATATAGAAAAGGCTGGAATTTCTTGTATTATAAGAATGTATCTGGCTTGCAAGAGAAAACATAGCACGAAAATAATTTGGAAGTAAGCCTCTTTTAAAAATATACATAAATTTACCTATTTGGTATAAATAAATGTCCGAGAATTTTAAAATCTCCTGCTCTTTAAAAAGAACACCGGTATGAGCATCAAAAGAAACTTTAGATATTATTCTGATTATCTTCTTTTGCAATAATAATCCGATTTAAATTAGACTGATATGTCGATCCCCACACTGAAACACAATAAGTTAAGTTGAAATCGGTCAGCTGAAAGTTATGTAATATTTTTTTTCTTACGGAAAAGCATTAAATGTGTTTAATCCAGCAAGACTTTCTAATTTATTAATAAAGCTTGAGCTAGAGCTAAAAGAACTTCGGTGTCTGCATTTGTTAATTTACTGTGAACGGATGCAATTCAGTGCATATCTATGACCCAGCATTTTCTTTTTTCAAGGTTGCTGTGCTTGATCTGTATAAGATAACGAAATTTTTGAATTAGGGGCATACCGTACTATTACTTTTTATTAATTTTATTGACACTATCAGGGAATTGTGAGACCTTGTGAATATGCCTTTCTTGAGTACACATTTGTTCGTCAAAAAACGTTGTTTGTGACGCTGCACTTTGTTTGATTCAGGACCAATCAATCTTTTCTGAAGAAAAAAGAACAAATTAAGTATGTTAACATGTCAAATACTTCAACACTGCTTTAGCTAACGACAACTGTTAACGAAGAAACTACTTCACTGTGAAACAACAACCTCTTCAATATAGGACTCGAGAAACAAAAGGTAATTGAGTCGTAATTTAATTTATACAATGAAATTATAAAGTTTGAATGAGATCTGTATTAGTGTTCTCTCATAATTTCGACAGTTTGTTTTGAATGTTCTGTTTTCATCTTACAATGGTGAAAAAAAAAAAAAACAAAAACAACAACAAAAAAACAGAAGATCCAAATTGGAAACTGCATGTCCTACACAACTGCATTCATCAACATGATCCAACTAAAAATTTCATTAAAAGTTTACTCCAAACATTTAACTCGCGTAAGTTAAATTTGTGATTGTTTTTTCTTGGAAAAAACTTTTGATTCCTTAATACAGTGAAACCTCTATTAAGCGGACACCCTCTATTTTAAGTGGACACTAAGCCGGGTCCTGAAATTAACGTCTTATATTTCCCTTTATAACGAACCCCTATTCAGCGGACACCTCCATTAAGGTCATTAAGCGGACGCGGACACTAAAATAAATTGTATTTGGCTAATTTTTATTCTCAACAACCTCTATTAAGCGGACACCGGACTAAATTGACATTACTAGTATTGGACTACGTCCTTGAAATACGTACTGCAGTCGATTAATAAAGATAAATCAATACATTTAGCTGTCAATAAACTGTAGATTAGACCGAAATCCGGCCGTATGATTGTCATCCGCGAACAAAGTTCATCTAAAAGTCTTGCACAAAGTACAGCACAGCTTTCTTAGCTTCCTTAAAGGAACAGTATCCCGTTACTGCGCATGCACCAAACTTTGATTTTTGGACAGGATGTCGCGAAATCAAAAGATGCGAGGAGGGTAAGAGCGAGAAAAGTAAAGGGATATGCCATTCAATTTACGATGAACCTTTCAGTTTGGTAACGAGCCATGAATTTAACGGTGATCCATTCATTTTGGTAAATTGCCATTCGCTTTGGTAATATGCCATTCAATTTACGATAAACCATTCATTTTGGTAAAACGCCATTCAATTTGGTAGTACTAATTTTGACGTCATCCACCTACCATACCAGCTCCGACGTAGAACATCGTATCAGGAACAAGGGCTGATCGCCTGATGGGTTTGCTTTTTTCCTCGGGCTTCTTTTGGTAGTCAGTAAAATTGCATGCATAACTGCAATGAGATTTCATCATTTAATTCAGAATAAGCGGTTCATATATGATTTATGTCATGCAATTTGTTTTGACCAATTATGTTGATCAAAGCAACCCTTGGTATTCGTTATTTGATAGTTATGTAGAACTTGAAATTATCAAAGAACATATCCATCTACTTATTGATTTGAGGGAGGGTTTTACAGTGCCACTACACGAACCGAGGCCACCCAGACAAAAAAAAAAAAGACAAATTTTGAAATTAGCCAATCACAAGTCGAGATCTAAACAATGAAACTGGGCATAATTTTGTACTCAGAGCCAGTTCAAAATACGTTGCGAACCAGTTTATAAATAAGGAATCATGACATTTGTGTAAATCAAGCTGAAAATGTTTTGACAATGTCTGGGTTGGCTGGAATCAAAGCCAGCAGTAACGAAGATCCGAACTATGAAAAGGCAACGGCCGCTCACCAAAGATTGTTTTTATTATTCGAAGGAATTTTGGGTTTTTCTATTGTGTCAATCATCTTAGCGGACCTCCTAGGAAACAGATGTTCACTTGAAGGAGTTTAATAGGTCAAAGGGCAAACGCCTAATTCAAGTGGATAATTTCTCAAGATAGAAAATGACCAGATAAACACAGCTCAAAACAATTCGTAAAGATACAAAATTGCGTGAAACGACTAATTTATGTGCAGAAATAATGAACAGTGAACGACAATTACAGTGAAAACTTGGTCACGTGGCAAAAATTCGCGTTTGCCGTTTGACGTATACGTGACGCTAAAACTCTATTGTTTAGATCTCGACTTGTGATTGGCTAATTTCAAAATTTGTCTCAAAATTTTGTCTGGGTGGCCTCAGTTCGTGTGGTGGCCCTGTAATTGGTTACTAGATTGTAAGGTTCTGTGCAAAAACATAACATGCTGCCTATAACACTTCTTGTTATATAGCTGAAATTTTTCCCAACAGCGTTCCGTCTCAATGGTTACTTCGAGGTTACATTACATCTAACAATGACACTGCTTCCCGCCAAAATCTCTGAGCGGGCAACATTACAAAACCTATGACGTCAGAGGGTAACATTGCACTGTTACCAGCGGATGTTGACCGCTTGCGAGATTTACCTTCATAATTTGAACACGAAAACGTTTTTCTTCGTAAGCTATATAACAAATCACTTAAAGACTGGTCCCTCGGAAGCAGTCATTAAGTGTTTATTAATATATTTCCAATAAATCACTGCAGAGGTATACCAAGCAGGTCAAACTAGAATGGCAATGGATTTGTACTATTTCGACGGAGATTGCAGTACACCGGAAGCCCAAGCACAAATAAGAGAGAACTTCATTCGGATTTTAAACGGGTCCCTTTTTCGAGTGATGTGCCAAGATCCTGTGTTCAAAGATCGCTGCACGGCTGAGAACGTAGAGGTAACATGCGGTGAGGTTACGACCGCAAGACGGAAAAGACGTTCATCAGGTTGGTGTAATATTGGTTGAGTATCATAGCGGTACATCCAGCAAAAAGCTGGGACATAAACCAATGGACTCTTTCTTGCAGTGAATCTGAGTTGACTGTACTTCTTGGAAGGACGATTGACGCGAGATCGAAGACCATCAGTCAGTGTAACTGGGTAGTTTTTTAGGACAATTTTTCCAAAACACGGTTCTTTTTTACTCTGGACAAACTTTTACCTGGAGATGCTTTGAGTAATAGCACCTGTCGCTCTAGGAAAAAGAACCTATGGACCTCAGAAATATATAGCTCAAGAAATACGACTCTCGGGTCCTCTAAGTCCAGAGTCTCTCGATCCTTTGGGAAATAACTTGGGTATAGTGACAGCAAAATATCGATTAAAATAACTCTGACCTTATGCAAAATATTTGAACTGTTAAAAGACTGTCTCAAAGCGATATTTACAAAGTGTATGTGTTTATTTTGGGCTAATTTTTCCTTTCCTCAGATGGTGTTGGTGATCGCATTCGCACAAAAGTCCATCTTGATATTGTTGGTAAGTTCTGTGCAGCCGAGGTCTAACCCGAAAACGTTCTTCACAGACGTTTGATGTCTCATACACCCCGCCACCCCCCCCCCCGCCCAGGCGTAGTTTCTGGACTTTGTTTTGGGTTATTGCGTCTCACAATCAGGCATGTGGTTTTAATATGTAATCTCATAAGGTGATGAAAATCTCCGGGACCTCAAACCAATTCCATTTAGAAAATACAATAGAAAGTCCACTTCTTGAGGCTTTGTATCATACACGCCTTTCTACATACATTACAAGTACGGGAGTAATTCCTAGCCATAATAGTGATTAAAGTGGTGAGAACGAACATGAGACAGTATGTTGATCTCAGTCTCAGATGGTACTTGTGCAATAAGTTATACACTTAAATTCAAAATCCTCATCTACTTTCGGAGTTACAATCCTTACTATTCTTGAAGAACAGTAAACGTTGCTTAACACCGGCTTTGAATTAATAAATATGGATGAAGTTGGCCAACAGCTGAAAGTAAGAGTCCACTGATAAAGATTACAACAATTTCACTTACAACAATTGTTTGACATACGGGCTGTAGCTAGAGCAATTTTGAAAAAAGATCCGCGAAGTTTTATTTTCAAAAAAATCAACAATAATACTTATGACATGTAAATCTTTTGAAGGGCCTCGATCGTTCTCTTGGGAAAATTATTGCTCCCGTGTAAGCCCTGTGTTTCTTACAACGAACGTTTCACCTTTCGCAGTAATCCTTGGCAACAGTACCGGAGTAGATGACGAGAAACAAAGCAAGATCGAAGCAGGTTTAGCAGGCGTGGAGATCGCTAAAAACTTAAGCAGCGAAATCAGGAAAGCAGTTGAGATTGGTGTCCTCAATCTGACCATAAACGGCACGGTGTTTGTTCCTGATGAGCAGTCGTTGAACTTCTCAGAGCCTGAGATACTTTGTGCAAAAGGACAATCCTTTAGAGATGGAGTCTGTGGTAAGTGATTTCTTATCCTCACACACATACACGTAAAGCAGTGGAAATTAAGGAGCTTTGACATGGACTTCTGTTTATGATATTGTCTCTGCATTTTGTTGTCATTATTTCATTAAACTCTAATGCTGTTTGCATACAAAGAAAGGCACTTCATCAAAATACAACTGAAAACGTGAGAAACGGGAAAACGGAGAAAAGTAGAGGAGTAGCCCACCAGTGGCTTTAGGTGGCCGTTGCAAAACCCCTCGTGAAAACCACTTACAGTAAACCAAATATAATTCACTTTTATATTTCATACTATTTTTTATCATGTTATTTTTTAAATTCATTCTCACTTGAGACTTGAGAAGCATTATCTTTATTACCATAATCGCCATCATCATTATCACCACCACCACCACTACGATCATCATCATCACCATCATCATCAGAACCCGCAGCACCAGCAGCACCAACAGCAGCAGTAGCATCGTCACCAATATTAGTATTCATGAATGTTAAACGAAAAACCGTCAGGGATGCGTGACACTTCAATAGCTGATAAGGTGATACTCGGTAAAGAAATATCAAAAAGTGTCAAATGTTTTCAAAAAAAACAAACGTTCCGGGTTTATGACCCTTTTTCAGTGTGAGGAAAAAAACCCGTTGTACAGGAGGGTCTCAATGGAGTGGTGGCTTTTACGGTTATCGGCTAAAATTTTGGCTCTTTTACGGCTATCGGTTAATTTTTTTTCAGTTACGGTTAACGAAAAAGTTAAAAATTAACTTCTTTTGTTTCAAAGAGTTAAATATTAATTAACCTGTATATCTTAAATCAAAATAAAGGTCTTCGGATCATCCCGGGATGAAATAAGCTATTCTTTTGAAAAATTTCAACATTTGATATTATTTTACACATAGAAATGTCAATAGTCAATTTAAAAATAATCTTTGTGAAAAAGCAAAAGCAGACACGCGAACGCCCATCTCAAGGCCGGGGCGCGACATTCATTATAACAGAAATGGCCGTTTTCACGCTAGAGAAGGATTATTCGTGTGAGACTGGTTATCCGTTTGATGATTCGCGTCAGATAGGTAGTACTTCTTAATTTGACAGTGGAATAGGTTTAATTTTGAATGAACAATCCCCCTGACTTTTGAAGACAGGATTAAACGTTACAGATAGCCTGTGTACAGCCGCCCCCTCCCCTCAGGAAAAAATCGGAGAAGGGGTGTCTGTAGGGAGGGCGCGACTGTACACAGGCTAGTCTCAGACGGATGATCCATTTCTAGCTCTAGTGTGAAAACGGCCTATGACAAAATTCCCGTGTCCAGTGTTTTTAATGATAGCGAAGGACTGTACGGAACGACTGTCTGCCGTTGCCTTGTCCGTAGGCCACATTATTCCGCGCGGCTGACGCGTTTCGGGTCACGTGGTCCGAGCGAGTTCGCCACCGAAATGCCTTGACCGAGATTGCGTGGGAAGACGGCGAACAGGGACTAGGAATGGCAATGTCTACCGTAGCGTCAGAGAAAAACAGGGAAATGTTGTTTATCAGCAACGTGTTTTACAAACAGTGACATCTCTGCGTATTGTTTCACTATTGTTTCGAGGGCACGATCTCCTGAAAATTGCAAATATTAATCCCCAGCAAGAAGCCACACTTTCGCTATGGAAAAAATTAGTTCCCCGAGAGAGCGCCGGAAATCGAGCCTAGGTCTTGGTTAACACCTAAAAGGCGCTTCGCCTAACGTGCGTACGGAGTCACACTAGCCGGGAAAATAAAAAACGCAACCATAAATGAGGTTAGTACCTTCCTTAAAAGTAGCAAATCTAGGGAACACTTTCTTTTACGGTTAACTCTTTCTTACCCTATTTACGGCTAACGGTTAAAATTTTTTAATTTTTACGGCTATCGGCTAAATTTTTGGCCGTTTTACGCCCATCGGTTAACCCCATTGAGACCCTCGTACAGTACTACGCAATATTATAGACATAAAAGTGATAAATGTCCCACTTCAAGCGAAACTGAAAATGATATTCAGTCCTTTCGGCTGAACGGTGACTAGTTGGAAAATCAACCGCATCTCACGTTGCTTTCGTTGAATGTTAATACCACTGCATAATGCCACACCACGCACCTGGACATCAGAAATACTTTGGCCAGTGGAGTTGAAATGTTGCGCCACAGGAAACCCAGGAGTGTTATTGTGTATACTTCGCAGATGTTCGCCGGAACGACTTCTGAGGTTTCTTCCAGTCTCACCAATGTGAAGAAGTGGGCATCGGCGGCAGGATATGCAATGGCCAAGATTCTCGATGGACAAGATTCTCGGATTTCGCTTGACAATCCGAGAACCTTGTGTATTGCATATCCTGTACAACGGTTTTTTCTCGCACTGAAGAAGGGTCATAAACCCGAAACGTTTGTGTTTTTTTGAAAACACTTGACACTTTTTGATATTTCTAAAACCGAGTATCACCTTATCAGCTAATAATATTAGTATTCTTCTTTCATTCCTCACAATGATGTATTTTGCATTCCTCAGTAAGCTGTTCATCAGGAACATACTTCAACAAAACCCTTGGTACATGTGAAGACTGTCCTGTTGGGTCGTATCAAGAGGAAGAGTCACAAGAAACATGTGTGCCATGTCCACCGAGAACTTCAACGGAAGAAACAAGATCTGACGATCGATCTAATTGTACAGGTAATAGCAGCCTGTTGCAGTACTAACACTTAAGCCTATGCCTTTTCTGTTATCTTCAGCTTTGTTTTCCCCTGCTATTTTGCCGACCTAGCTGTAAATTCAAGGTACAGTCGACTCCCGATAACTCGAACCTTCAAGGGAAATCGAAAAAAGTCCGATTTATCGGGAGTTCGAGTTATCAGGAGTTTGAAGCAAATAACCGGAAGTGAGGAAATAAGAAAATGGATGGGGAGGGAATGTAATTAAGCAACAAAGTGTACAGCCAATGAACACTGAATTTGAACTGGAGTGACAAAAAAGTAAAGACAAAGAATTTACTCGGTTGTTTTGAAATAAATTCAATGTTTCGGACTTCGATACACGGTTTTTTTCCCAACTTGTCACGCGCTTATAACATGGTACGAGTTATCGAGGGTAAAATTGTATAGAAATGAGCTGAAGGGAAACAAAAATTACTTCGAGTTAGCGCGAGGTTCGAGTTATCGATGGTTCGAGCTACCGAGGGTAAAATTACAGTAAATGTAAGAGGGAAATCCAGGGGAATTCGACTTTGGTTCGAGTTATCGGGAGTCAACTGTACAGTTAAGCTGAAAGCTTGTATAAGATTAAGTGAAGTTGTATGCGTATCTAAATTCAGTGCTATACCTGGTTAAGGCTAGACACTCATTATCATCGATAACTGTCCAACAGGCTATTTAAGGAAATACATTACGTACATAAAAAAGAAATAACTTCTTTTCATTTCTTCTACCCGAAATAGCGCTGTGTAAAGCTGGGTCATATTCACCCACCGGGTTAGAGCCTTGTATTCAGTGTGAAAAGGGGTTTTATCAAGAAACAGAGGGACAGCGTCTCTGCATAAAATGCGGTGTTAACACAACAACTCCAGAGGAGGGATCAAACAGTTCAATGCAATGTGCAGGTAAAAATGCCAATTTGCATTTTATGAACGAATAAAACGCACAGACAAACCTTTTAAATGTACAGACGTCCATTTATAGAGTTAAGTATTCATTAAAACCTGTTATCTGTGAGCCTAGAGAAAAGTATCTGATGTAACATAGGTTTAGACTATCCCAATTGAATTTCAAGAAACCCTATTTTCCAGGCTCTAGTTGTTCAAAAGGTGGATAGTGCTATCCACTGGATAGTGATTTATCCAATTACTTTTCGGTAATACTTATTCATTGGATAGCGATTTATCCGGTGGATAGCGCTATCCAACTTTTGAAAAACCGGGCCCAGACGGCCAAAATATTCATTGAGGACTTGGCCAGACCACAGAACATGGCAAGCTAACGTGTATGGGCCTAAACAATGGCTCGCCGTAAACGCCCATACAGATCTCCTTTTAATATTTTATCTACCATTTGTTGACATAGACAAGAAATTATCAGCTATTTATTTGGAAAGCTAAATTATTATTGACAAGGGCAAGTAGATTCGCCATAAGTACTACATAAAAGTTTGTCTTTTTCCTCCAGTCCCCTGTCCTCCAGGTTCTTTCTCTCCAACTGGCCTGGCTCCTTGTACTTTGTGCAACCGGCGCTCGTTTCAGTCCCACAACGAGAGCCGCATATGCGTTCCATGCCCTGGAACAACTGCAACCGTCCTGCCAGGTTCAAAAAGTTCACAAGATTGCATAGGTGAGTGATACAGAGCACCTATCGACACTAAAATAGCTGTTGCATTGAAGGGCCACCACGCTCGATTAAATATAGCTACTGCAGACGACTGCTGAAAAAATATGATAACAATAAAGTTTGCATGGGCAAGAATACTTATTTTATGTCTCCTTTTTAATCTTCAGAAATTAACGAATGCGATTCCAATCCCTGTCAAGGCAACTCTAACTGCACAGATCTCATTGCCGACTTTCTGTGCTCCTGCCAAGCTGGCTACACTGGTAAACAATGTGAGACCAACATTGACGATTGTGAGAACCAGCCTTGTTTTAATAACGGCACCTGCCATGACCTGGTTAACAATTACACCTGCACATGCAGACAGGGATACCAGGGATCAAATTGTGAAGATGATGTTGATGAGTGCATGACACCCCCTTGTTCCAATAATGCTTCGTGCAGCAATTATCCAGGAGGATATAGCTGTAAATGCAGACCAGGGTTTACTGGAAAGTTGTGCGAAACAGACGTGGACGAATGCGAGTTATCACCGTGTCTAAATGGAGCAACTTGTAGGGATGGAATAAACAACTACACCTGCCTCTGTGCAACAGGTAAGACAAAGTTAGTAATATAATATAACGATGTAGTGTAATATTAACGTGTATTATATCGCAGGCTACCAAGGAAACGATTGCGAAGAGAATATCGATGACTGCGCATCTGACCCTTGTCACAACGAAGGAAAATGTGTGGATGCAGTTGGAACATACCACTGCGTCTGCCTTGCAGGATTTAACGGCACCAGTTGTCAGCATAACATTGACGAATGTGTCAATGTAGACTGTAAGAACAATGCAACATGTACTGACCAGATCAATGGGTTTTATTGCGCATGCCAGAACGGATTCACAGGAAATAAATGCGAGGTGAACATTGACGAATGCGCTTCCAATCCTTGCAGGAACCAAGCAAGGTTTGTATTTATTTACTTTAAAGTTGAATTTTGTTGTTGAAATTGCTTCCAACTAACTTTCCCAAGATTCAAAAGTGTCGTTATCAGTCATGAATATACCATATATCAGATTTTAAGGAAAAACATTTCCTGCTTCCAGTGTTCCAAGAACTCCAAGGAGAAGTATATCTTACTTCAGTACTACATCTGATTTAACGGTCTTCAACGGGTTTTAAGTAATTTCTAATCAGAGGCAGTAAATTAACTAGTAAATTAAGTCAAGAAAGAAAGGAGAGAGGAGAAGAAACGCAGACTTTTCAAAGAACGCTACCAATCTATATAGCTAAGGCGCTGTTACTTCCATCTCCTTAGGTGTGCGGATATGATTGACACTTATCGATGTGAATGCAAAGATGGTTTCGTTGGCCTCCGCTGCGAAAACAACATTGATGAATGCGCCTCAAATCCTTGTTCAAACAATGGTACATGTCACGATGGCATCAATAATTTCACCTGCGCTTGCCCACCGGGTTTCACAGGAAATACCTGTAGTTTAGACATTGACTATTGCTCATCAACGCCGTGCTTGAATAATGCCTCCTGCTTTGATGGACGCACTTCCTTTACATGTCAGTGCCCTGATGGATTCAATGGCGACCAATGTCAGTACAACATCGACGAATGCGAGAATGCAACATGTTTCAATGGAGGAACGTGTATCGACGGAATTTATCAATACACATGCGCCTGCCAAGCGGGATTTACCGGATTCAACTGTGAATTAAATATTGATGACTGCGCGCATAATCCGTGCTTAAACGATGGAACTTGTAGGGACCTGATAAATGACTTTAAATGTGCCTGTAGGAGAGGTTACACAGGAAAGAATTGCAGCGTCGACATTAACGAATGCTTCAGTTCTCCTTGTCAGAACAATGGAACATGCAATGATAAAGTCGACGGTTACACTTGCAGTTGCGTTGATGGCTTCAGTGGAATACACTGCGAAAGAAATATTGACGACTGTTTGGGTCACAGTTGCACAAACGGTTCCATCTGCAGGGATGGGATAAACAGCTACACTTGTGACTGTCGTCCTGGGTTCTGGGGAAGGTTCTGTGAATCTGAAGTAGACGAGTGCGAGTCCTTTCCTTGTAATAATGGTGGAACTTGTAACGATCAGGTACCGAGCAATAACAGTACTTCTTCGTATCAATGCCCTCTATAATACACTGTTTAGTGTTGATAAACGCATATCCCGCATCATTAACCTGCAGATGTAAACGTACACGCCCCAATAAAGTTAAACTATTATGTGATACGGCCAGAAGTTAAGTAGGAATTCAAATGACGTAATGTACATCTGAAGACCAAAACGAAATGTTTAAAGGACTTCTGTATGACTTCGGAAAGTTTGATGGATGACAAGAATTTAAGATCATATCTCTTTAAAGATCTGACATTGTCTTATTAAGAAACCCGGCCTCTCGTCCGGGGGTTGGAAACACACTAGCAAGCGGTTGCTATTCGCGAGAACCTCTAAGCTTTTGTGTTTGTTATAATGCATAACAGAGCCTCTAAGTATAATGGTAACAAAACTGGAATTCTTGTCGGGTTTCGCTTAGTACAACAACAACACCATCAAATATATTAGCAGTCCCATTTACAGAGGTGGTATTGCTATGACAATCACATAAATGAAACTAATGTATAGTTAAAAGGACAAAATGCACAGATGTGAAACTTATTGTTTGGCCTGTATAATTTATAGTAACGGTATGAATACGTATTTTGCTTATATATTTCTTTATTTCTCCTCAGGTAAACGCGTTTAACTGCGCTTGCCAGACAGGCTTTGCTGGAAACCAGTGCGAAATAAACATCGATGACTGCAAATCAACGCCGTGTTTAAACAACGCTACTTGCGTAGACCTGATAGCTAACTACACATGTTCCTGTCGAAGTGGTTTTACTGGGCTCCATTGCGAGAGTCGTATTGATTACTGTGGGGACGCAAACTGCACTCAGAATGGAGTTTGTGTTAATCTATTCACAGGTAAAAGTCACAGTAAAAACTGGATTCTATGCAATCGTTCATATCGTCTTGCCACCTCGATTCCAGTCTTCTATATACAGACTTACTTCTATTCACACTATTTCGAGCGCGCCAATGGGCCCTTAGCAGCTCGATCGCTCTGATGGGCACTTGATAGCGTAACAGTCACACGGTACAAAAACACAATGCACGAGAGATAAAGGCGCAGTGGAATCCACTTGAAAGAAAGGAAAGTCTCATTTTAAATGATGTAACCGTGTTTTTTTTTTCTTGCCCCATTGCGTCCCATAAGTAGTATACTATGTTGGAAATTAACCCCCTTTGGTGTCTAGCAAGGTCTAGCTAGGTCTAGTCTATGACGTCACCGATTGTTATAACCTGGGGAAAAAGTGGATTCCCTTTATTAATATGTATAAGTGTCTTCCTGCATACTAATTTGGATTTCCTGCATACTAATTACGTGTCTTCCTCCATATATAATGAAGTGGATAGGTTTACTAATGAGCGCTTCTCTACTACAATAGGAACAATAGGCTTGCCTAGACTTGCCCGGTAAGTAACTTAATTAAAAGGAAAATAAGAGCGATCACCTAGCAACGCGAGAAACAGCTTCCTATATCTTATTTAGCGCTAAAACTCGGATATATATAAACAAGACATACACAAAGGGGAGCTGAAAACGCTTTATTTCAAGTTTGTCTGACTATTACAGAACTGTTTTCTCCTTTCTATCTCGAGGAAACGAAAACCTATTGAAGTCTCAACGTTTCACGCGTCGTTAGTTAGGTAATTATGCGAGTTCACAAGCCTAAAGTTGAATACAAATTAGCTCTACAGGAAAAACCTCAAGGGACCATATTGACGTATTATTATAAAACAAATAACTTAACAAGGATCAATTGATTAAACACGCGACTAATAATTGCTAGCAATAAAATCAGACACGAGATACCGTTTAAAACAAAAAGAGTCAAATATACAGCGATTTGAAAGAAATCTATTAAAATAATTAAAGAAAGCAAGCTATCGTTTTTTTACCACGTTTCCCTCCACAATTTTATTATTTTCGTTCCTCAATTCCTTCCTCCTCCTCCTCCTCATTTTTATTGTTTTCCCTCCTCCTCCTCCTCCTCCTCCTCAATTTTATTGTTTTCCCTCCTCCTCCTCCTCCTCAATTTTATTGTTTTCCCTCCTCCTCCTCCTCCTCCTCCTCATTTTTGTTTTCCCTCCTCCTCCTCCTCCTCCTCCTCCTTATTTTTATTGTTTTCCCTCCTCCTCCTCATTTTTGTTTTCCCTCCTCCTCCTCCTCCTCCTCCTCCTCCTCCTTATTTTTATTGTTTTCCCTCCTCCTCCTCCTCCACTTCCTCATTTCTATTGGTTTCCCTCGAAAAGGCCAAAATCAGACCATCACATTTGAGTTTGGCCTTATAAGCCTGATTTTGGCCTTTTGGCCTTTTCGAGGGAAACCAATAGAAATGAGGAGGTGGAGGAGGAGGAGGAGGGAAAACAATAAAAATAAGGAGGAGGAGGGAAAACAAAAATGAGGAGGAGGAGCGAAAACAATAAAACGAGGAGGAGGAGGAGGGAAAACAATAAAAATGAGGAGGAGGAGGGAAAACAATAAAATTGAGGAGGAGGAGGAGGGAAAATAATAAAAATGAGGAGGAGGAGGAGGAAGGAATTGAGGAACGAAAATAATAAAATTGTGGAGGGAAACGTGGTAAAAAAAAGATAGCTTGCTTTCTTTAATTATTTTAATAGATTTCTTTCAAATCGCTGTGTATTTGACTCTTTTTGTTTTAAACGGTATCTCGTGTCTGATTTTATTGCTAGCAATTATTAGTCGCGTGTTTAATCAATTGATCCTTGTTAAGTTATTTGTTTTATAATAATACGTCAATATGGTCCCTTGAGGTTTTTCCTGTAGAGCTAATTTGTATTCAACTTTAGGCTTGTGAACTCGCATAATTACCTAACTAACGACGCGTGAAACGTTGAGACTTCAATAGGTTTTCGTTTCCTCGAGATAGAAAGGAGAAAACAGTTCTGTAATAGTCAGACAAACTTGAAATAAAGCGTTTTCAGCTCCCCTTTGTGTATGTCTTGTTTATATATATCCGAGTTTTAGCGCTAAATAAGATATAGGAAGCTGTTTCTCGCGTTGCTAGGTGATCGCTCTTATTTTCCTTTTAATTAAGTTACTTACCGGGCAAGTCTAGGCAAGCCTATTGTTCCTATTGTAGTAGAGAAGCGCTCATTAGTAAACCTATCCACTTCATTATATATGGAGGAAGACACTTAATTAGTATGCAGGAAATCCAAATTAGTATGCAGGAAGACACTTATACATATTAATAAAGGGAATCCACTTTTTCCCCAGGTTATAACAATCGGTGACGTCATAGACTAGACCTAGCTAGACCTTGCTAGACACCAAAGGGGGTTAATTTCCAACATAGTATACTACTCCCATACTCTCCGGCAAGGCGTTTTTGTCTCACGCGACTGTTAAGCTGCTGAAGGGACCGTCTCGAGGTTCGTTGGAGGCGTTTCCATGTAATGGCCTTGATCACATGAACACATTTTGAGACGACTCGTGTGATCGACACGACTAGGACGATTACATGGAAACCAGCCTCAACAGAACTTGACGAACTGCCCGGCTGCTAAGATTTAAACCTCTGCGCCAAAAAAAGGATAATTTCAGTAACCCTTTGGCGAAGGCATTTTAGTAGCGAAACAATTTCACTTTTTTACCACATTTTTTTTCACCGGGTTTTCCGCCAATTTGCATCGAATTGGCGTAACATGAGATATGGCGACACTGAAGGTATAACTTACCGCTAACTAGATGTAAATAAGTTTCATGTTGTTTCTGGCGCATGTGCATAAGCCACAACTGTGAAAGTACGACAAGAGTCGGAACTTTGTAAACTGGTGTGTAATTGTCTTGCTTATTCCTTTACGGAGTCATCGTCATAAACAGTAACACACTTAAGTTGTTGTTTTTTTTTTCGTTCTTACATACAGGCTTTAACTGTAAATGCAGCGGTGGTTACTTCGGCGAGTACTGCGAGTTTGAAATTGACGAATGTTCAGCAAAACCCTGTTTCAACAATGCAACATGCGATGATGCCATCGACAATTTCACTTGTTCTTGCTCAGCGGGGTTTACGGGGAGGTACTGTGAGCAGAACATAGACGATTGTGTTAATAACTCCTGTCAAAACAACGCCACGTGCGTTGACCACACATTGGGTTACTCTTGTCTGTGTGCTGAAGATTACAATGGAACATTTTGTGAAACGGAGATCAACAAATGTGACACCTCTCCGTGTCAAAACAATGGGACATGCATAGTTGAAAGGCCTGGGTACATATGCAGGTGCCCGGATCAGTTTGCAGGAGTAAACTGCGAAAACCTTACTGACCCCTGCTTATCGTTACCATGTCAGAATGGCGCAACGTGTCACGCTGACAACGCCACGGGAAGCGTCTCTTGTTTATGTAAAACAGGTTTTACAGGAAGCACCTGTGATGTGAACATTGATGACTGTGCATCGGAGCCCTGCATGGCCAACTCCTTTTGCCTTGATTTGGTAAACGGATATGAATGCAAGTGTTACCCATCTCACACAGGAGATCACTGCGACATATGTAAGTAACGATATCCTAATAGGTCATTTCCGACCAAAAGCCTCTGTTTCAAAGCGAGGTTTAGTGCCACGCTAGTGATATGGAAATGAGTTTTCATTCCCAGCAAATAAAACTCACTTTCACAACAAATGTTTTGCACTTAGTCTCAACTCTCTATTTCAACTGCTTTGAAAGTGAGAGTTTTAAGAACTCGGAAATGGTCTATTCCTCAACTTAATCGAGGTGTTGAAATAATTTATGTAATGCAACGTCATACAGACCATGTCGATGTGAGCCGTGTACTGATTATAGAAGATCAACAAAATTATGCCTATTACGGGTAGTAAAACAGTTATCGCTTAACTTTCATGCACCGCTATCTCTGTGATTCTGTGGTGATAAAAAGGCCGGCTGGTCAATAGTTTTAAATTTACAGAATATTTTTAATTCAAAGATGGTTAACACCTGTGATAACTCCACTTCGATGAATCGCATAAACATGTTCGTTGATTCTGTCGTCATCGAAAAGATCCATTCCAAGCTATAAATCGTCGGTTTTACTTTTACAGAATGTAATAACGCGACCTTTCAAAGAAATTAATTTATAAAACTAAACCTTTTACATTCCTTTTTCAGTCCTTGGCAGCAATTTTGATTTGATTTTCAAGCGCCATAGTACAAGCGACATGGTTCTTTTATCAGACGGTAAAATCATCCCTACAATGAGGTTTTTTACCATCGCCCTGTTTGTCCGAGCAGACTCCGAGTACAGCTCAGGAATACTCTTCAGCTACAGTGTGCCTGGTGTACCACAAGACGTGATAATTCTCTCATTCACTGAGTCACAGGTTAAGCTGACGATTAAAACTGAAGTTGTGGCAGCTGATTTCAAATTACCAGACAATCGTTGGAACTATGTGGGCGTAGTTTGGGATGGAACGACAGGAGATGTGTCCGTTTACATTAATGGCCCTGAAAAAAAAAAAAGGCCAGGAACATTCTCAAAGGTAAGATTTTATTGCCTCCTAAACCGCAACTGTCATCGGCACACAAGTTTGAAAAATCTGAAATCTTTTCACCTCATCAATCAATTGCAGCCAAACTTTACCACAAAAGACCAATCAGATATAATAATTTAGTATTCTGAACAAAACCATGGCATTCAATTTAGGAGCTAATCACTAAATCGATAACATGGACTGTAATGCAAATGGTCCATGATAACTTTGAAATCAACGATCAAAATTGAATGCACTTTCACGAGTTCAATTTTATTGTAAAACTCCAGGTGACACTATCACTGGAGGGGGATGGATGGTTCTTGGGCAGGAGTTCCTCGCTGAAACACAAACATCTTCGTTATCGACTGCTTTTGTTGGTACATTACATCAAGTCAGCTTTTGGGACGTGCCTGCTACTGCTGATGACATGTGGAATGCAGCACACAACTGTACTTGGCCTATCGCTGGAAGTGTGCGAGCCTGGACCAGTTTTCTTCAAGGAATCAAAGGCAAAGTGGAAAAGCGATTCATCACGAAATGTCAAGGTAATGAGAGTCAGTAACAGGAAGCGCTGCAGACGTTAGTGCCAGCTGCGAGTAAATAAGATTAGGAGAATCCACGTCCTGTGAGGAAAAGGCTACACACCAATAAACACTTAATGACTGGTCCAAAGGGAAACAGTTAATTTTGTTTCCCGACAATCTCAATGTTTCCCGAGGCAGAACCGAGAGAAACATTGAGATGCGAGTTTCATTGTTAGATTTCATGTGACCTCGAAGTAACCAATGAAAGGGCGCGCTGTTGGGTAAGAAATTTCCAGCTATATAACAATACCGTTTTATGACTCCTGGGCTCAAACGTTTCACAGCAATATCGTTTTGAGGCAGACAGATATTTAAGTGTCCCGTATAACGATTGTTTGACTCGTTTTTCGCTTGACGGGTCGAATTTAGTGGACAGTCATTTTTACCCACAGCTTCATTTTAGCCAACAGAGTTAATATTTTGAAACTTTCAGCCTTGGCCATGTGCACCACAAACTGTTCTCACTTCCTGAACTGCGAGTCTCGCCAGGGAATGTACCACTGTAACTGCGTCCCTGGATTCTCTGGACCACATTGCAACATTAACATAGATGAGTGCAAGTCTAGTCCTTGTGTCAATGGAAAGTGTATAGATGGTGTAAATCAGTATGAGTGTGTGTGCAACAAAGGCCACTGGGGAACAAACTGTGAAAAGAAGGTCAACGAAGAAAGAGGTCAGTGAAAAAAGAAAAGAGAACTTAAAGGCACATTATCATTTTTTTTCAGAGTTCCAAAGATGGGCTAGTATAATTACTTACCGCCGTTTCCCATTAGCCAAAATGGAGGTTTCTTTAAGACACGTTTGTAGTACGAAGAAAAGTTGATGCTATTTTCACTAACTGCCGGCGTTTGCTGCAAGATAAGTAGTATTTAAGCTTCTCTAGAGGAATGTGTTTGTTTACTTCTTATCGCCTCCACAGAATGCCCAAGCCTTCAACAGCCTACAAATGGCAAGATATCATGCAAAAAACGTTCCGGGAAAGAGCTATGTACTATAACATGCAACGACGGTTACTCATTCAGATCTGAATAAGTAGTATTTAAGCTTCTCTAGAGGAATGTGTTTGTTTACTTCTTATCGCCTCCACAGAATGCCCAAGCCTTCAACAGCCTACAAATGGCAAGATATCATGCAAAAAACGTTCCGGGAAAGAGCTATGTACTATAACATGCATCGACGGTTACTCATTCAGATCTGAGGCAATAACAACATTCGGCTGTGGTCCTGACACTGACTGGAAATGGAATGGAGAGGTGGACATTGACGTTCCAACCTGCACAAGTATGTACATTTGTGTCAGTTGATCTTGTCTCTCTATGTGGAAGTGATATGTTTTGGCACAGAAAATCCTTCCGGAGGAAAAACTACGTGTTGTAACATTTTTGCGGGCTTTGAGGTTTTTGCAAAGCATGCGAACGAATTATGTGAGAGTTTGCCTTTGGGTCGAGGGTCGAGGGTAACTAGTCGAGGGTCGAGGGTAAATGGTCGAGGGTCGAAAAATCCTCCACAATTATTTTTGAACGTCGTCAAATCAAAATTTCGTGTTTACTCGAGTTTCCGGTGCCTGTTTTATTTTTACATTAACACCTAGGGGCACGTGTATCATTTGTCGTTGTAACACTCGAGTAAATAATATTGAATATTGATAGCACACACCCAATGGTTTTGTTGTCTAATATTTCACTCGCTTATGACTAATCGAGGGTCGAAAAAAAATCTCCACAATTATTTCTGAACGTCGTCAAATCAAATTTTCAAGTAGGCTCGCGTTTACTCGAGTTTCCGGTGCCTGTTTTATTTGTGTTGTGTTGTTTATAACTTTTGCACTCCCACGGTGATGAAGGTGATATTACATTAACATCTAGTGGCACGTGCATCATGTATCGTTGTAACACTCGAGTAAATAATATTGAACATTGAAAGCAGAGACCCAATGGTTTTCTTGTCTAACGTTTCACTCGCTTATGAAAAGGCTGCTAATCTGGTAACTTTCACTGTTTGTCTTTAATATTTCCCACGTCCACTAGTTTTGTCCTATGTGAGACTTGGGTCAGCGCTTGAGCTTGGTTTACGAGTGTCGGGAAAGAAATATGCGATGCTTAACTTGATTATTCTGTGATTAAATATTAATTAGAAATTGACATTTGTAGCGCAAAGAAGTTAGATTTCGTGACATTAGATTTCACAATAATGTAGACAAAGTCCGAGTATATTTACGATATAAAATGATGTAACTGCATGCATTTTGTTAGGCTAAATAAGGTGAAAGAACGTGCGATTTTGTAATAGACACTTAATTTAGATACATTACAATGGGAACTTGTACTGTACATGTGATTAATGTAAAAATACTGCCTTACGCAAGGATAGTAGAAAAACCACTGTATACTTAGAATGTTTTAGTTGATCGATTCGTTGATCGTTGATCGTAGTCTTACGAACGTTGAGTATGTGAGAATTGTACATCGCAGTAGATTGTTGAATTTGCATTAAATCGTGTTATTACATCGAAAGATACAGTCCTCTTGATTTGTTTGAACCAGCGGAGCGGGATTAAAAGAATTCCGCAACAACGAGATTGGCGGTTGTATTCTTTTTGGCAGAATCGATATAACCCAGAAGAGATGTATACCAAACGAACAGCGGAGAAACAAAAAAAAAGACGCGCTTTAGGGTGCTAAAAAAACAGACGCGTTGTATGGCGTTGTTCTTTATTTGATAGAGTCGAACATCCGGTTGCGACCACCTACTGTAAGCGACCGCCTCTGCTCAGCTACCAGTATTCCAAAATACGAAAAGTTTCCACGACAAATCACTATATTTGAAACCTCTTGTATGCAACTACCTCTCTTAAATGATTCCGACCGCTTTTTAGAGCTAAAAGTTTGAAATTTGCTTCTACTTTTTAACCAACCGTAAGTGATCACTTGACAGATAAGAGAAAGGAAATTGGATAATAAGGTGTTGTAGCATTATCACATTCTTAGGCAGTAATTTCTCAAAGGGAAGTACCGGATGTTTTCTCGAAATTGACTCTTTCTCAAATCTAAAACTTTAAAGAAAAAATGCACATGCATTGTACTCTATCTTAAATCGAATCTTTTAAAAATGTCTTATAGTTAAAGAAAATTAGAGCTGAGATCTTGCTTCAAAGTTCTCAGTCAACAGTTTAATGGTATTATGGTATTTCAGTATTGAACTTCCTGTCACGCTTCTTTCCTTTGGTTGCTTTATTTGGGAATTTTAGGTTTTAAATTGAAAAAAAATTCAGAAATAATTGTGGACGATTTTTCGACCCTCGACCATTTACCCTCGACCCTCGACTAGTTACCCTCGACCCTCGACCCTCGACCAAAAGGCAAACTCATTATGTGATGTGGCCATTAACCATGCTCAAACAGAGCTCTTTTTCTGGGGTTCAGGAGTCTTAGTATAGCCAAGTGGAACGAGGAGTAACAGGAGGAGGAGTAGTTGCAGCTTCACTAGAAAATACTCGGCCAATCCTTGAGCAAAATATTTACACTGTCACCCTGGTAACTTTATAGTGCGAATACTGTGACCGGGGCCACTTAGACAAAGTTCACCAATAACCTTAACCCTAAAACAGAATCGTTTGAAAAAAAGATAGACACCGACTCCGGCCCTGGCCCCGGCCACGACCTCGACTCCGCGTTTAACTGACAACCCACTTTCTTCGCTACTATCGCCGCAATTTTCAATAACATCACGACCTCAAGTCAAAAATTTAACTAACGTTTACGTTTTTCGCCTCCGTCAACACTCTAACGGACCTCTCCGGAAACACGGGCTTTCTTCAGTGGGTTCAAAAGGTCACGTCTGTAGGTTGTAATTGGTTGATTTCTATCTTTGTTGTTTACTTCGTTTCGTGGTAATTATGATTGACAACTAACTTTCTCGGAATGTATTGTTATTCTCCTGTAAATCCGATTGGTCAACTTTGTCTAGGTGGCCCCAGTTATAGTAGTCGCATTGTAAGATGCAATTCCCTGTGGTAATATTTTTCCACGAAATAGACGAATATCTGTGAATGAAATCTCGTTGCCGTTTACCAGTGCACAGCGCTCCGAGGTGTAATAACAGCTTTCACGCAGTGATGAACCTATCTTTCTTACCAACAATGGTATTTTCCAGTTTACCAAGTCATTCATTAAAATGATTTTTCTTGTCAGGCAAGGCAAAGCCAAAGAACATCGAGCATCACCTTTCAATGAAGTTTACTGGAATTGGGTGTCAGATCAGTCGAGGTCTTGGCGATATTCATTCAGCTTTGGAGCGAGAAGTGGCCGACACTCTTTCAACAATACAAGGATGTCTCGACTCTAACGCCTGCAAGCTGACGAGAATCTCAGTTCCCGAATGTGGTTGGACAGCTCTTCAAAAGACAAGAAGAGCAGTCGTCGGCGCAATGGAAGTATTATTTTCGTTGTTAGTCAGACCGGTCGAGTCAGCTTCGATGACGGATGATGTTGACGAGAAAAGTGAAGCTGTGCTATTTCAGATGCAATACGCCATCTCCACTGGGCAGTTTAGGATTAGCTTACATGGTGTCAACAGCACCGCAGACAGGTCTTCTTTTAAACACCTCTCGTCTGACATCACATGTAATCCAGGGTTTGTTAAGAGCAGTGACAAGACCGGATGTGGTAAGCAGCAAATAATAAACGCCAGTATATATTAGTATCAGTATAGGCACCTGCACCACTCACGAAACTAAACTCTTGTTAAGTCCGTCTACAAAACAGGCCCGAAATCCTTGTTCTGAGCCCCCACCTGTGTAACAGGATTTGAGTACAAGTAGCCTGCGAACGGCAGACGTTTCTCCTCGCGAAACGTCCCTCAGCGGCGATGAGCAAGGAGAAACGTCTGCCTTTTGCAGGATAGAGTACGCGCCATGATTGGTCTTTTAGAAAAGGCATATTTGCCAATCAGGATAAAAGGAAATTCGGAACGTACTTCCAGTAATTCGTTGATTCCCTTGCCGAGGGCCCAGAACAAGATGACGTTACTAACCGAGGTTAAATTAAGTCTGCGACGCAGGCTAATATCAGTATGCATAAAACCCGTGTTACCTTTTGTTCTTCAATAGTCGCCTGTCCTGCGGGAACGTTCTTCCACCAAGAGTCTTCCAATTGTACAGCCTGCTCCAAAGGCACGTATCAAGATAAAGAAGGACAGAGTAGCTGCAAACCTTGCAGCGATGAAAAAACAACGGGCAAAAAAGGAGCTGAATCAGCAAACGACTGTGAGACAAGTAAGAATAGATAGATAAGATAAAGATAAGATAGATAATAATTTATCTTCTCCCCTTGTGCGGTTTTTCAGGGATGATGAAACAAAAAATTTAAATGGAACATAACATGGATAAGAATCCCAACTGGTAGGAGGCGAACCAGTTGGCTATTTTACAAGCGCGGCCAGGGCGGGACTTTAATTGGGGGCCTCCGAATCACAGTCCCGCGATCCAGCCGCTCGGCCACGCTGCCTGAACAACGCATAGCTGAGGCATTCAATGCGTCAAAGTTTCTTCCACTGACTTTGGACAAAATGCAAATGTAGTTGAACATATATGTTTTCTTATCATGAAAGTAAGACTCTAGTGAAAAACTAGCTTAAGGATGCGTCTGTTTTCTTTAGTTCCAACAAAAACAGAGGATGGAACGAGTCTGATAAAAATCATCATACCAGTGGTTCTGGTATTTGTCGTTAGCATCGTCGTCATAGTGCTCTACTGCAGGTATGTGGAAATCTCCTACCCCAATATCATGTCGACAAGAGATCTGGGTACTAGTCAAGATTGGGTACGTGGTGATAGCACAGGTGATAGAACCGAGTGGCGTAGCTTACACACTCAGTCACTTATCCTACCAAACCTAGCCTGGAACTTTGTCATTTGGAGCAATATGTAGTATTATCTATTCGCATTGTAGAGTGCTTAATAGGCTTTTTACAAAAAATGAAATAAAGAACTAATAGGCCATTTTACAAGAATAAGTCTGCAATCTTTCCTGCTTTGTTTCTTACTCGATCCTTGAGCACATCTCCTCTTGCTGCCTTTACTGCATGCGCGAGGGTATTCTCCATCAAAATGAACAGGTACATGAAGTAACTCTTTTGGCAGGGCCTAAACTAACCCCAACGCAAACATTATTAGGGATCATCTGGAATATCTCATCCCCAAAGAACAACAGCCTAGCCCATACAGTCTTGTTGTTGTTGTTTTTTGGACGCTACGCAAGTTAAACAAATATATACTTTGTTTGTTGCCTTATTTGTATCCCAGGTGTTGCCGTCCTCGATGCCAGGACCCACCAGTCAAGAACAATAAAGTACACACATACTGTCAGCGCAATCTCGCATTTGAGCCAGGGACATGAAGTACTAACAAAGAAGAGTTCCTGTACAGTGAAATACCAAGCCAACCATCCAAAACAAAAATGAGGAGGAGGAGGAAAACAATAAAACGAGGAGGAGGAGGAGGGGGAAAACAATAAAAATGAGGAGGAGGAGGAGGAAGGAATTGAGGAACGAAAATAATAAAATTGTGGAGGGAAACGTGGTAAAAAAAAGATAGCTTGCTTTCTTTAATTATTTTAATAGATTTCTTTCAAATCGCTGTGTATTTGACTCTTTTTGTTTTAAACGGTATCTCGTGTCTGATTTTATTGCTAGCAATTATTAGTCGCGTGTTTAATCAATTGATCCTTGTTAAGTTATTTGTTTTATAATAATACGTCAATATGGTCCCTTGAGGTTTTTCCTGTAGAGCTAATTTGTATTCAACTTTAGGCTTGTGAACTCGCATAATTACCTAACTAACGACGCGTGAAACGTTGAGACTTCAATAGGTTTTCGTTTCCTCGAGATAGAAAGGAGAAAACAGTTCTGTAATAGTCAGACAAACTTGAAATAAAGCGTTTTCAGCTCCCCTTTGTGTATGTCTTGTTTATATATATCCGAGTTTTAGCGCTAAATAAGATATAGGAAGCTGTTTCTCGCGTTGCTAGGTGATCGCTCTTATTTTCCTTTTAATTAAGTTACTTACCGGGCAAGTCTAGGCAAGCCTATTGTTCCTATTGTAGTAGAGAAGCGCTCATTAGTAAACCTATCCACTTCATTATATATGGAGGAAGACACTTAATTAGTATGCAGGAAATCCAAATTAGTATGCAGGAAGACACTTATACATATTAATAAAGGGAATCCACTTTTTCCCCAGGTTATAACAATCGGTGACGTCATAGACTAGACCTAGCTAGACCTTGCTAGACACCAAAGGGGGTTAATTTCCAACATAGTATACTACTCCCATACTCTCCGGCAAGGCGTTTTTGTCTCACGCGACTGTTAAGCTGCTGAAGGGACCGTCTCGAGGTTCGTTGGAGGCGTTTCCATGTAATGGCCTTGATCACATGAACACATTTTGAGACGACTCGTGTGATCGACACGACTAGGACGATTACATGGAAACCAGCCTCAACAGAACTTGACGAACTGCCCGGCTGCTAAGATTTAAACCTCTGCGCCAAAAAAAGGATAATTTCAGTAACCCTTTGGCGAAGGCATTTTAGTAGCGAAACAATTTCACTTTTTTACCACATTTTTTTTTTTCACCGGGTTTTCCGCCAATTTGCATCGAATTGGCGTAACATGAGATATGGCGACACTGAAGGTATAACTTACCGCTAACTAGATGTAAATAAGTTTCATGTTGTTTCTGGCGCATGTGCATAAGCCACAACTGTGAAAGTACGACAAGAGTCGGAACTTTGTAAACTGGTGTGTAATTGTCTTGCTTATTCCTTTACGGAGTCATCGTCATAAACAGTAACACACTTAAGTTGTTGTTTTTTTTTTCGTTCTTACATACAGGCTTTAACTGTAAATGCAGCGGTGGTTACTTCGGCGAGTACTGCGAGTTTGAAATTGACGAATGTTCAGCAAAACCCTGTTTCAACAATGCAACATGCGATGATGCCATCGACAATTTCACTTGTTCTTGCTCAGCGGGGTTTACGGGGAGGTACTGTGAGCAGAACATAGACGATTGTGTTAATAACTCCTGTCAAAACAACGCCACGTGCGTTGACCACACATTGGGTTACTCTTGTCTGTGTGCTGAAGATTACAATGGAACATTTTGTGAAACGGAGATCAACAAATGTGACACCTCTCCGTGTCAAAACAATGGGACATGCATAGTTGAAAGGCCTGGGTACATATGCAGGTGCCCGGATCAGTTTGCAGGAGTAAACTGCGAAAACCTTACTGACCCCTGCTTATCGTTACCATGTCAGAATGGCGCAACGTGTCACGCTGACAACGCCACGGGAAGCGTCTCTTGTTTATGTAAAACAGGTTTTACAGGAAGCACCTGTGATGTGAACATTGATGACTGTGCATCGGAGCCCTGCATGGCCAACTCCTTTTGCCTTGATTTGGTAAACGGATATGAATGCAAGTGTTACCCATCTTACACAGGAGATCACTGTGACATATGTAAGTAACGATATCCTAATAGGTCATTTCCGACCAAAAGCCTCTGTTTCAAAGCGAGGTTTAGTGCCACGCTAGTGATATGGAAATGAGTTTTCATTCCCAGCAAATAAAACTCACTTTCACAACAAATGTTTTGCACTTAGTCTCAACTCTCTATTTCAACTGCTTTGAAAGTGAGAGTTTTAAGAACTCGGAAATGGTCTATTCCTCAACTTAATCGAGGTGTTGAAATAATTTATGTAATGCAACGTCATACAGACCATGTCGATGTGAGCCGTGTACTGATTATAGAAGATCAACAAAATTATGCCTATTACGGGTAGTAAAACAGTTATCGCTTAACTTTCATGCACCGCTATCTCTGTGATTCTGTGGTGATAAAAAGGCCGGCTGGTCAATAGTTTTAAATTTACAGAATATTTTTAATTCAAAGATGGTTAACACCTGCGATAACTCCACTTCGATGAATCGCATAAACATGTTCGTTGATTCTGTCGTCATCGAAAAGATCCATTCAAGCTATAAATCGTCGGTTTTACTTTTTTACAGAATGTAATAACGCGACCTTTCAAAGAAATTAATTTATAAAACTAAACCTTTTACATTCCTTTTTCAGTCCTTGGCAGCAATTTTGATTTGATTTTCAAGCGCCATAGTACAAGCGACATGGTTCTTTTATCAGACGGTAAAATCATCCCTACAATGAGGTTTTTTACCATCGCCCTGTTTGTCCGAGCAGACTCCGAGTACAGCTCAGGAATACTCTTCAGCTACAGTGTGCCTGGTGTACCACAAGACGTGATAATTCTCTCATTCACTGAGTCACAGGTTAAGCTGACGATTAAAACTGAAGTTGTGGCAGCTGATTTCAAATTACCAGACAATCGTTGGAACTATGTGGGCGTAGTTTGGGATGGAACGACAGGAGATGTGTCCGTTTACATTAATGGCCCTGAAAAAAAAAAAAAAGGCCAGGAACATTCTCAAAGGTAAGATTTTATTGCCTCCTAAACCGCAACTGTCATCGGCACACAAGTTTGAAAAATCTGAAATCTTTTCACCTCATCAATCAATTGCAGCCAAACTTTACCACAAAAGACCAATCAGATATAATAATTTAGTATTCTGAACAAAACCATGGCATTCAATTTAGGAGCTAATCACTAAATCGATAACATGGACTGTAATGCAAATGGTCCATGATAACTTTGAAATCAACGATCAAAATTGAATGCACTTTCACGAGTTCAATTTTATTGTAAAACTCCAGGTGACACTATCACTGGAGGGGGATGGATGGTTCTTGGGCAGGAGTTCCTCGCTGAAACACAAACATCTTCGTTATCGACTGCTTTTGTTGGTACATTACATCAAGTCAGCTTTTGGGACGTGCCTGCTACTGCTGATGACATGTGGAATGCAGCACACAACTGTACTTGGCCTATCGCTGGAAGTGTGCGAGCCTGGACCAGTTTTCTTCAAGGAATCAAAGGCAAAGTGGAAAAGCGATTCATCACGAAATGTCAAGGTAATGAGAGTCAGTAACAGGAAGCGCTGCAGACGTTAGTGACAGCTGCAAGTGAATGAGATTAGGAGAATCCACGGTCCGTGAGGAAAAGGCTACACAACAATACACAACAATAAACACTTAGTGACTGTTCCCAAGGGAAACAGTTGATTTTGTTTCCCGACAATCTCAATGTTTCCCGAGGCAGAACCGAGAGAAACATTGAGATGCGAGTTTCATTGTTAGATTTCATGTGACCTCGAAGGAACCAATGAAAGGGCGCGCTGTTGGGTAAGAAATTTCCAGCTATATAACAATACCGTTTTATGACTCCTGGGCTCAAACGTTTCACAGCAATATCGTTTTGAGGCAGACAGATATTTAAGTGTCCCGTTTAACGATTGTTTGACTCGTTTTTCGCTTGACGGGTCGAATTTAGTGGACAGTCATTTTTACCCACAGCTTCATTTTAGCCAACAGAGTTAATATTTTGAAACTTTCAGCCTTGGCCATGTGCACCACAAACTGTTCTCACTTCCTGAACTGCGAGTCTCGCCAGGGAATGTACCACTGTAACTGCGTCCCTGGATTCTCTGGACCACATTGCAACATTAACATAGATGAGTGCAAGTCTAGTCCTTGTGTCAATGGAAAGTGTATAGATGGTGTAAATCAGTATGAGTGTGTGTGCAACAAAGGCCACTGGGGAACAAACTGTGAAAAGAAGGTCAACGAAGAAAGAGGTCAGTGAAAAAAGAAAAGAGAACTTAAAGGCACATTATCATTTTTTTTCAGAGTTCCAAAGATGGGCTAGTATAATTACTTACCGCCGTTTCCCATTAGCCAAAATGGAGGTTTCTTTAAGACACGTTTGTAGTACGAAGAAAAGTTGATGCTATTTTCACTAACTGCCGGCGTTTGCTGCAAGATAAGTAGTATTTAAGCTTCTCTAGAGGAATGTGTTTGTTTACTTCTTATCGCCTCCACAGAATGCCCAAGCCTTCAACAGCCTACAAATGGCAAGATATCATGCAAAAAACGTTCCGGGAAAGAGCTATGTACTATAACATGCAACGACGGTTACTCATTCAGATCTGAGGCAATAACAACATTCGGCTGTGGTCCTGACACTGACTGGAAATGGAATGGAGAGGTGGACATTGACGTTCCAACCTGCACAAGTATGTACATTTGTGTCAGTTGATCTTGTCTCTCTATGTGGAAGTGATATGTTTTGGCACAGAAAATCCTTCCGGAGGAAAAACTACGTGTTGTAACATTTTTGCGGGCTTTGAGGTTTTTGCAAAGCATGCGAACGAATTATGTGAGAGTTTGCCTTTGGGTCGAGGGTCGAGGGTAACTAGTCGAGGGTCGAGAGTAAATGGTCGAGGGTCGAAAAATCCTCCACAATTATTTTTGAACGTCGTCAAATCAAAATTTCGTGTTTACTCGAGTTTCCGGTGCCTGTTTTATTTTTACATTAACACCTAGGGGCACGTGTATCATTTGTCGTTGTAACACTCGAGTAAATAATATTGAATATTGATAGCACACACCCAATGGTTTTGTTGTCTAATATTTCACTCGCTTATGACTAATCGAGGGTCGAAAAATCCTCCACAATTATTTCTGAACGTCGTCAAATCAAATTTTCAAGTAGGCTCGCGTTTACTCGAGTTTCCGGTGCCTGTTTTATTTGTGTTGTGTTGTTTACAACTTTTGCACTCCCACGGTGATGAAGGTGATATTACATTAACATCTAGTGGCACGTGCATCATGTATCGTTGTAACACTCGAGTAAATAATATTGAACATTGAAAGCAGAGACCCAATGGTTTTCTTGTCTAACGTTTCACTCGCTTATGAAAAGGCTGCTAATCTGGTAACTTTCACTGTTTGTCTTTAATATTTCCCACGTCCACTAGTTTTGTCCTATGTGAGACTTGGGTCAGCGCTTGAGCTTGGTTTACGAGTGTCGGGAAAGAAATATGCGATGCTTAACTTGATTATTCTGTGATTAAATATTAATTAGAAATTGACATTTGTAGCGCAAAGAAGTTAGATCTCGTGACATTAGATTTCACAATAATGTAGACAAAGTCCGAGTATATTTACGATATAAAATGATGTAACTGCATGCATTTTGTTAGGCTAAATAAGGTGAAAGAACGTGCGATTTTGTAATAGACACTTAATTTAGATACATTACAATGGGAACTTGTACTGTACATGTGATTAATGTAAAAATACTGCCTTACGCAAGGATAGTAGAAAAACCACTGTATACTTAGAATGTTTTAGTTGATCGATTCGTTGATCGTTGATCGTAGTCTTACGAACGTTGAGTATGTGAGAATTGTACATCGCAGTAGATTGTTGGAATTTGCATTAAATCGTGTTATTACATCGAAAGATACAGTCCTCTTGATTTGTTTGAACCAGCGGAGCGGGATTAAAAGAATTCCGCAACAACGAGATTGGCGGTTGTATTCTTTTTTGGCAGAATCGATATAACCCAGAAGAGATGTATACCAAACGAACAGCGGAGAAACAAAAGTAAAGACGCGCTTTAGGGTGCTAAAAAAAACAGACGCGTTGTATGGCGTTGTTCTTTATTTGATAGAGTCGAACATCCGGTTGCGACCACCTACTGTAAGCGACCGCCTCTGCTCAGCTACCAGTATTCCAAAATACGAAAAGTTTCCACGACAAATCACTATATTTGAAACCTCTTGTATGCAACTACCTCTCTTAAATGATTCCGACCGCTTTTTAGAGCTAAAAGTTTGAAATTTGCTTCTACTTTTTAACCAACCGTAAGTGATCACTTGACAGATAAGAGAAAGGAAATTGGATAATAAGGTGTTGTAGCATTATCACATTCTTAGGCAGTAATTTCTCAAAGGGAAGTACCGGATGTTTTCTCGAAATTGACTCTTTCTCAAATCTAAAACTTTAAAGAAAAAATGCACATGCATTGTACTCTATCTTAAATCGAATCTTTTAAAAATGTCTTATAGTTAAAGAAAATTAGAGCTGAGATCTTGCTTCAAAGTTCTCAGTCAACAGTTTAATGGTATTATGGTATTTCAGTATTGAACTTCCTGTCACGCTTCTTTCCTTTGGTTGCTTTATTTGGGAATTTTAGGTTTTAAATTGAAAAAAATTCAGAAATAATTGTGGACGATTTTTCGACCCTCGACCATTTACCCTCGACCCTCGACTAGTTACCCTCGACCCTCGACCCTCGACCAAAAGGCAAACTCATTATGTGATGTGGCCATTAACCATGCTCAAACAGAGCTCTTTTTCTGGGGTTCAGGAGTCTTAGTATAGCCAAGTGGAACGAGGAGTAACAGGAGGAGGAGTAGTTGCAGCTTCACTAGAAAATACTCGGCCAATCCTTGAGCAAAATATTTACACTGTCACCCTGGTAACTTTATAGTGCGAATACTGTGACCGGGGCCACTTAGACAAAGTTCACCAATAACCTTAACCCTAAAACAGCATCGTTTGAAAAAAAGATAGACACCGACTCCGGCCCTGGCCCCGGCCCCGACCTCCACTCCGCGTTTAACTGACAACCCACTTTCTTCGCTACTATCGCCGCACTTTTCAATAACATCACGACCTCAAGTCAAAAATGTAACTAACGTTTACGTTTTTCGCCTCCGTCAGCACTCTAACGGACCTCTCCGGAAACACGGGCTTTCTTCAGCGGGTTCAAAAGGTCACGTCTGTAGGTTGTAATTGGTTGATTTCTATCTTTGTTGTTTACTTCGTTTCGTGGTAATTATGATTGACAACTAACTTTCTCGGAATGTATTGTTATTCTCCTGTAAATCCGATTGGTCAACTTTGTCTAGGTGGCCCCAGTTATAGTAGTCGCATTGTAAGATGCAATTCCCTGTGGTAATATTTTTCCACGAAATAGACGAATACCTGTGAATGAAATCTCGTTGCCGTTTACCAGTGCACAGCGCTCCGAGGTGTAATAACAGCTTTCACGCAGTGATGAACCTATCTTTCTTACCAACAATGGTATTTTCCAGTTTACCAAGTCATTCATTAAAATGATTTTTCTTGTCAGGCAAGGCAAAGCCAAAGAACATCGAGCATCACCTTTCAATGAAGTTTACTGGAATTGGGTGTCAGATCAGTCGAGGTCTTGGCGATATTCATTCAGCTTTGGAGCGAGAAGTGGCCGACACTCTTTCAACAATACAAGGATGTCTCGACTCTAACGCCTGCAAGCTGACGAGAATCTCAGTTCCCGAATGTGGTTGGACAGCTCTTCAAAAGACAAGAAGAGCAGTCGTCGGCGCAATG
>CALNXK010000067.1:1065000-1105000 GCA_942486035.1 Porites lobata
TGTTTGTTGCCTTATTTGTATCCCAGGTGTTGCCGTCCTCGATGCCAGGACCCACCAGTCAAGAACAATAAAGTACACACATACTGTCAGCGCAATCTCGCATTTGAGCCAGGGACATGAAGTACTAACAAAGAAGAGTTCCTGTACAGTGAAATACCAAGCCAACCATCCAAAACAAAAATGAGGAGGAGGAGTGAAAACAATAAAACGAGGAGGAGGAGGAGGGAAAACAATAAAAATGAGGAGGAGGAGGAGGAAGGAATTGAGGAACGAAAATAATAAAATTGTGGAGGGAAACGTGGTAAAAAAAAGATAGCTTGCTTTCTTTAATTATTTTAATAGATTTCTTTCAAATCGCTGTGTATTTGACTCTTTTTGTTTTAAACGGTATCTCGTGTCTGATTTTATTGCTAGCAATTATTAGTCGCGTGTTTAATCAATTGATCCTTGTTAAGTTATTTGTTTTATAATAATACGTCAATATGGTCCCTTGAGGTTTTTCCTGTAGAGCTAATTTGTATTCAACTTTAGGCTTGTGAACTCGCATAATTACCTAACTAACGACGCGTGAAACGTTGAGACTTCAATAGGTTTTCGTTTCCTCGAGATAGAAAGGAGAAAACAGTTCTGTAATAGTCAGACAAACTTGAAATAAAGCGTTTTCAGCTCCCCTTTGTGTATGTCTTGTTTATATATATCCGAGTTTTAGTGCTAAATAAGATATAGGAAGCTGTTTCTCGCGTTGCTAGGTGATCGCTCTTATTTTCCTTTTAATTAAGTTACTTACCGGGCAAGTCTAGGCAAGCCTATTGTTCCTATTGTAGTAGAGAAGCGCTCATTAGTAAACCTATCCACTTCATTATATATGGAGGAAGACACTTAATTAGTATGCAGGAAATCCAAATTAGTATGCAGGAAGACACTTATACATATTAATAAAGGGAATCCACTTTTTCCCCAGGTTATAACAATCGGTGACGTCATAGACTAGACCTAGCTAGACCTTGCTAGACACCAAAGGGGGTTAATTTCCAACATAGTATACTACTCCCATACTCTCCGGCAAGGCGTTTTTGTCTCACGCGACTGTTAAGCTGCTGAAGGGACCGTCTCGAGGTTCGTTGGAGGCGTTTCCATGTAATGGCCTTGATCACATGAACACATTTTGAGACGACTCGTGTGATCGACACGACTAGGACGATTACATGGAAACCAGCCTCAACAGAACTTGACGAACTGCCCGGCTGCTAAGATTTAAACCTCTGCGCCAAAAAAAGGATAATTTCAGTAACCCTTTGGCGAAGGCATTTTAGTAGCGAAACAATTTCACTTTTTTACCACATTTTTTTTCACCGGGTTTTCCGCCAATTTGCATCGAATTGGCGTAACATGAGATATGGCGACACTGAAGGTATAACTTACCGCTAACTAGATGTAAATAAGTTTCATGTTGTTTCTGGCGCATGTGCATAAGCCACAACTGTGAAAGTACGACAAGAGTCGGAACTTTGTAAACTGGTGTGTAATTGTCTTGCTTATTCCTTTACGGAGTCATCGTCATAAACAGTAACACACTTAAGTTGTTGTTTTTTTTTTCGTTCTTACATACAGGCTTTAACTGTAAATGCAGCGGTGGTTACTTCGGCGAGTACTGCGAGTTTGAAATTGACGAATGTTCAGCAAAACCCTGTTTCAACAATGCAACATGCGATGATGCCATCGACAATTTCACTTGTTCTTGCTCAGCGGGGTTTACGGGGAGGTACTGTGAGCAGAACATAGACGATTGTGTTAATAACTCCTGTCAAAACAACGCCACGTGCGTTGACCACACATTGGGTTACTCTTGTCTGTGTGCTGAAGATTACAATGGAACATTTTGTGAAACGGAGATCAACAAATGTGACACCTCTCCGTGTCAAAACAATGGGACATGCATAGTTGAAAGGCCTGGGTACATATGCAGGTGCCCGGATCAGTTTGCAGGAGTAAACTGCGAAAACCTTACTGACCCCTGCTTATCGTTACCATGTCAGAATGGCGCAACGTGTCACACTGACGACGCCACGGGAAGCGTCTCTTGTTTATGTAAAACAGGTTTTACAGGAAGCACCTGTGATGTGAACATTGATGATTGTGCATCGGAGCCCTGCATGACCAACTCCTTTTGCCTTGATTTGGTAAACGGATATGAATGCAAGTGTTACCCATCTTACACAGGAGATCACTGTGACATATGTAAGTAACGATATCCTAATAGGTCATTTCCGACCAAAAGCCTCTGTTTCAAAGCGAGGTTTAGTGCCACGCTAGTGATATGGAAATGAGTTTTCATTCCCAGCAAATAAAACTCACTTTCACAACAAATGTTTTGCACTTAGTCTCAACTCTCTATTTCAACTGCTTTGAAAGTGAGAGTTTTAAGAACTCGGAAATGGTCTATTCCTCAACTTAATCGAGGTGTTGAAATAATTTATGTAATGCAACGTCATACAGACCATGTCGATGTGAGCCGTGTACTGATTATAGAAGATCAACAAAATTATGCCTATTACGGGTAGTAAAACAGTTATCGCTTAACTTTCATGCACCGCTATCTCTGTGATTCTGTGGTGATAAAAAGGCCGGCTGGTCAATAGTTTTAAATTTACAGAATATTTTTAATTCAAAGATGGTTAACACCTGCGATAACTCCACTTCGATGAATCGCATAAACATGTTCGTTGATTCTGTCGTCATCGAAAAGATCCATTCCAAGCTATAAATCGTCGGTTTTACTTTTACAGAATGTAATAACGCGACCTTTCAAAGAAATTAATTTATAAAACTAAACCTTTTACATTCCTTTTTCAGTCCTTGGCAGCAATTTTGATTTGATTTTCAAGCGCCATAGTACAAGCGACATGGTTCTTTTATCAGACGGTAAAATCATCCCTACAATGAGGTTTTTTACCATCGCCCTGTTTGTCCGAGCAGACTCCGAGTACAGCTCAGGAATACTCTTCAGCTACAGTGTGCCTGGTGTACCACAAGACGTGATAATTCTCTCATTCACTGAGTCACAGGTTAAGCTGACGATTAAAACTGAAGTTGTGGCAGCTGATTTCAAATTACCAGACAATCGTTGGAACTATGTGGGCGTAGTTTGGGATGGAACGACAGGAGATGTGTCCGTTTACATTAATGGCCCTGAAAAAAAAAGGGCCAGGAACATTCTCAAAGGTAAGATTTTATTGCCTCCTAAACCGCAACTGTCATCGGCACACAAGTTTGAAAAATCTGAAATCTTTTCACCTCATCAATCAATTGCAGCCAAACTTTACCACAAAAGACCAATCAGATATAATAATTTAGTATTCTGAACAAAACCATGGCATTCAATTTAGGAGCTAATCACTAAATCGATAACATGGACTGTAATGCAAATGGTCCATGATAACTTTGAAATCAACGATCAAAATTGAATGCACTTTCACGAGTTCAATTTTATTGTAAAACTCCAGGTGACACTATCACTGGAGGGGGATGGATGGTTCTTGGGCAGGAGTTCCTCGCTGAAACACAAACATCTTCGTTATCGACTGCTTTTGTTGGTACATTACATCAAGTCAGCTTTTGGGACGTGCCTGCTACTGCTGATGACATGTGGAATGCAGCACACAACTGTACTTGGCCTATCGCTGGAAGTGTGCGAGCCTGGACCAGTTTTCTTCAAGGAATCAAAGGCAAAGTGGAAAAGCGATTCATCACGAAATGTCAAGGTAATGAGAGTCAGTAACAGGAAGCGCTGCAGACGTTAGTGACAGCTGCAAGTGAATGAGATTAGGAGAATCCACGGTCCGTGAGGAAAAGGCTACACAACAATACACAACAATAAACACTTAGTGACTGTTCCCAAGGGAAACAGTTGATTTTGTTTCCCGACAATCTCAATGTTTCCCGAGGCAGAACCGAGAGAAACATTGAGATGCGAGTTTCATTGTTAGATTTCATGTGACCTCGAAGTAACCAATGAAAGGGCGCGCTGTTAGGTAAGAAATTTCCAGCTATATAACAATACCGTTTTATGACTCCTGGGCTCAAACGTTTCACAGCAATATCGTTTTGAGGCAGACAGATATTTAAGTGTCCCGTATAACGATTGTTTGACTCGTTTTTCGCTTGACGGGTCGAATTTAGTGGACAGTCATTTTTACCCACAGCTTCATTTTAGCCAACAGAGTTAATATTTTGAAACTTTCAGCCTTGGCCATGTGCACCACAAACTGTTCTCACTTCCTGAACTGCGAGTCTCGCCAGGGAATGTACCACTGTAACTGCGTCCCTGGATTCTCTGGACCACATTGCAACATTAACATAGATGAGTGCAAGTCTAGTCCTTGTGTCAATGGAAAGTGTATAGATGGTGTAAATCAGTATGAGTGTGTGTGCAACAAAGGCCACTGGGGAACAAACTGTGAAAAGAAGGTCAACGAAGAAAGAGGTCAGTGAAAAAAGAAAAGAGAACTTAAAGGCACATTATCATTTTTTTTCAGAGTTCCAAAGATGGGCTAGTATAATTACTTACCGCCGTTTCCCATTAGCCAAAATGGAGGTTTCTTTAAGACACGTTTGTAGTACGAAGAAAAGTTGATGCTATTTTCACTAACTGCCGGCGTTTGCTGCAAGATAAGTAGTATTTAAGCTTCTCTAGAGGAATGTGTTTGTTTACTTCTTATCGCCTCCACAGAATGCCCAAGCCTTCAACAGCCTACAAATGGCAAGATATCATGCAAAAAACGTTCCGGGAAAGAGCTATGTACTATAACATGCAACGACGGTTACTCATTCAGATCTGAATAAGTAGTATTTAAGCTTCTCTAGAGGAATGTGTTTGTTTACTTCTTATCGCCTCCACAGAATGCCCAAGCCTTCAACAGCCTACAAATGGCAAGATATCATGCAAAAAACGTTCCGGGAAAGAGCTATGTACTATAACATGCATCGACGGTTACTCATTCAGATCTGAGGCAATAACAACATTCGGCTGTGGTCCTGACACTGACTGGAAATGGAATGGAGAGGTGGACATTGACGTTCCAACCTGCACAAGTATGTACATTTGTGTCAGTTGATCTTGTCTCTCTATGTGGAAGTGATATGTTTTGGCACAGAAAATCCTTCCGGAGGAAAAACTACGTGTTGTAACATTTTTGCGGGCTTTGAGGTTTTTGCAAAGCATGCGAACGAATTATGTGAGAGTTTGCCTTTGGGTCGAGGGTCGAGGGTAACTAGTCGAGGGTCGAGGGTAAATGGTCGAGGGTCGAAAAATCCTCCACAATTATTTTTGAACGTCGTCAAATCAAAATTTCGTGTTTACTCGAGTTTCCGGTGCCTGTTTTATTTTTACATTAACACCTAGGGGCACGTGTATCATTTGTCGTTGTAACACTAGAGTAAATAATATTGAATATTGATAGCACACACCCAATGGTTTTGTTGTCTAATATTTCACTCGCTTATGACTAATCGAGGGTCGAAAAATCCTCCACAATTATTTCTGAACGTCGTCAAATCAAATTTTCAAGTAGGCTCGTGTTTACTCGAGTTTCCGGTGCCTGTTTTATTTGTGATGAAGGTGATATTACATTAACATCTAGTGGCACGTGCATCATGTATCGTTGTAACACTCGAGTAAATAATATTGAACATTGAAAGCAGAGACCCAATGGTTTTCTTGTCTAACGTTTCACTCGCTTATGAAAAGGCTGCTAATCTGGTAACTTTCACTGTTTGTCTTTAATATTTCCCACGTCCACTAGTTTTGTCCTATGTGAGACTTGGGTCAGCGCTTGAGCTTGGTTTACGAGTGTCGGGAAAGAAATATGCGATGCTTAACTTGATTATTCTGTGATTAAATATTAATTAGAAATTGACATTTGTAGCGCAAAGAAGTTAGATTTCGTGACATTAGATTTCACAATAATGTAGACAAAGTCCGAGTATATTTACGATATAAAATGATGTAACTGCATGCATTTTGTTAGGCTAAATAAGGTGAAAGAACGTGCGATTTTGTAATAGACACTTAATTTAGATACATTACAATGGGAACTTGTACTGTACATGTGATTAATGTAAAAATACTGCCTTACGCAAGGATAGTAGAAAAACCACTGTATACTTAGAATGTTTTAGTTGATCGATTCGTTGATCGTTGATCGTTTAGTTACGTTGATCGTAGTCTTACGAACGTTGAGTATGTGAGAATTGTACATCGCAGTAGATTGTTGGAATTTGCATTAAATCGTGTTATTACATCGAAAGATACAGTCCTCTTGATTTGTTTGAACCAGCGGAGCGGGATTAAAAGAATTCCGCAACAACGAGATTGGCGGTTGTATTCTTTTTTGGCAGAATCGATATAACCCAGAAGAGATGTATACCAAACGAACAGCGGAGAAACAAAAGTAAAGACGCGCTTTAGGGTGCTAAAAAAAACAGACGCGTTGTATGGCGTTGTTCTTTATTTGATAGAGTCGAACATCCGGTTGCGACCACCTACTGTAAGCGACCGCCTCTGCTCAGCTACCAGTATTCCAAAATACGAAAAGTTTCCACGACAAATCACTATATTTGAAACCTCTTGTATGCAACTACCTCTCTTAAATGATTCCGACCGCTTTTTAGAGCTAAAAGTTTGAAATTTGCTTCTACTTTTTAACCAACCGTAAGTGATCACTTGACAGATAAGAGAAAGGAAATTGGATAATAAGGTGTTGTAGCATTATCACATTCTTAGGCAGTAATTTCTCAAAGGAAGTACCGGATGTTTTCTCGAAATTGACTCTTTCTCAAATCTAAAACTTTAAAGAAAAAAAAATGCACATGCATTGTACTCTATCTTAAATCGAATCTTTTAAAAATGTCTTATAGTTAAAGAAAATTAGAGCTGAGATCTTGCTTCAAAGTTCTCAGTCAACAGTTTAATGGTATTATGGTATTTCAGTATTGAACTTCCTGTCACGCTTCTTTCCTTTGGTTGCTTTATTTGGGAATTTTAGGTTTTAAATTGAAAAAAAATTCAGAAATAATTGTGGACGATTTTTCGACCCTCGACCATTTACCCTCGACCCTCGACTAGTTACCCTCGACCCTCGACCCTCGACCAAAAGGCAAACTCATTATGTGATGTGGCCATTAACCATGCTCAAACAGAGCTCTTTTTCTGGGGTTCAGGAGTCTTAGTATAGCCAAGTGGAACGAGGAGTAACAGGAGGAGGAGTAGTTGCAGCTTCACTAGAAAATACTCGGCCAATCCTTGAGCAAAATATTTACACTGTCACCCTGGTAACTTTATAGTGCGAATACTGTGACCGGGGCCACTTAGACAAAGTTCACCAATAACCTTAACCCTAAAACAGCATCGTTTGAAAAAAAGATAGACACCGACTCCGGCCCTGGCCCCGGCCCCGACCTCGACTCCGCGTTTAACTGACAACCCACTTTCTTCGCTACTATCGCCGCACTTTTCAATAACATCACGACCTCAAGTCAAAAATGTAACTAACGTTTACGTTTTTCGCCTCCGTCAGCACTCTAACGGACCTCCCCGGAAACACGGGCTTTCTTCAGCGGGTTCAAAAGGTCACGTCTGTAGGTTGTAATTGGTTGATTTCTATCTTTGTTGTTTACTTCGTTTCGTGGTAATTATGATTGACAACTAACTTTCTCGGAATGTATTGTTATTCTCCTGTAAATCCGATTGGTCAACTTTGTCTGGGTGGCCCCAGTTATAGTAGTCGCATTGTAAGATGCAATTCCCTGTGGTAATATTTTTCCACGAAATAGACGAATACCTGTGAATGAAATCTCGTTGCCGTTTACTAGTGCACAGCGCTCCAAGGTGTAATAACAGCTTTCACGCAGTGATGAACCTATCCTCCTTACCAACAATGGTATTTTCCAGTTTACCAAGTCATTCATTAAAATGATTTTTCTTGTCAGGCAAGGCAAAGCCAAAGGACATCGAGCATCACCTTTCAATGAAGTTTACTGGGATTGGGTGTCAGATCAGTCGAGGTCTTGGCGATATTCATTCAGCTTTGGAGCAAGAAGTGGCCGACACTCTTTCAACAATACAAGGATGTCTCGACTCTAACGCCTGCAAGCTGACGAGAATCTCAGTTCCCGAATGTGGTTGGACAGCTCTTCAAAAGACAAGAAGAGCAGTCGTCGGCGCAATGGAAGTATTATTTTCGTTGTTAGTCAGACCGGTCGAGTCAGCTTCGATGACGGATGATGTTGACGAGAAAAGTGAAGCTGTGCTATTTCAGATGCAATACGCCATCTCCACTGGGCAGTTTAGGATTAGCTTACATGGTGTCAACAGCACCGCAGACAGGTCTTCTTTTAAACACCTCTCGTCTGACATCACATGTAATCCAGGGTTTGTTAAGAGCAGTGACAAGACCGGATGTGGTAAGCAGCAAATAATAAACGCCAGTATAAATTAGTATCAGTATAGGCGCCTGCACCACTCACGAAACTAAACTCTTGTTAAGTCCGTCTACAAAACAGGCCCGAAATCCTTGTTCTGAGCCCCCACCTGTGTAACAGGATTTGAGTACAAGTAGCCTGCGAACGGCAGACGTTTCTCCTCGCGAAACGTCCCTCAGCGGCCATGAGCAAGGAGAAACGTCTGCCTTTTGCAGGCTACAGTACGCGCCATGATTGGCCTTTTAGAAAAGGCATATTTGCCAATCAGGATAAAAGGAAATTCGGAACGTACTTCCAGTAATTCGTTGATTCCCTTGCCGAGGGCCCAGAACAAGATGACGTTACTAACCGGGGTTAAATTAAGTCTGCGACGCAGGCTAATATCAGTATGGCTTAAAACCCGTGTTACCTTTTGTTCTTCAATAGTCGCCTGTCCTGCGGGAACGTTCTTCCACCAAGAGTCTTCCAGTTGTACAGCCTGCTCGAAAGGCACGTATCAAGATAAAGAAGGACAGAGTAGCTGCAAACCTTGCAGCGATGAAAAAACAACGGACAAAAAAGGAGCTGAATCAGCAAACGACTGTGAGCCAAGTAAGAATAGATAGATAAGATAAAGATAAGATAGATAATGATTTATTTATCTTCTCCCCTTGTGCGGTTTTTCAGGGATGATGAAACAAAAAATTTAAATGGAACATAACATGGATAAGAATCCCAACTGGTAGGAGGCGAACCAATTGTCTATTTTACAAGCGCGGCCAGGGCGGGACTTTAATTGGGGGCCTCCGAATCACAGTCCCGCGATCTAGCCGCTCGGCCACACTGCCTGAACAACGTATAGCTGAGGCATTCAATGCGTCAAAGTTTCTTCCACTGACTTTGGACAAAATGCAAATGTAGTTGAACATATATGTTTTCTTATCATGAAAATAAGACTCTAGTGAAAAACTAGCTTAAGGATGCGTCTGTTTTCTTTAGTTCCAACAAAAACAGAGGATGGAACGCGTCTGATAAAAATCATCATAATACCATTGGTTCTTGTACTTGTCGTTAGCATCGTCGGGATAGTGCTCTACTGCAGGTATGTGGAAATCTCCTACCCTGATATCATGTCGACAGGAGATCTGGGTACTAGTCAAGATTAGGTACGTGGTGATGGCACAGGTGATAAAACCAAGTGGCGTAGCTTACACACTCAGTCACTTATCCTACCAAACCTAGCCTGGAACTTTGTCATTTGGAGCAATATGTAGTATTATCTATTCGCATTGTAGGGTGGTTAATAGGCTTTTTAGAAAAAATGAAATAAAGAACTAATAGGCCATTTTACAAGAATAAGTCTGCAATCTTTCCCGCTTTGTTTCTTACTCGATCTTTGAGCACATCTACTCTTGCTGCCTTTACTGCATGCGCGAGGGTATTCTCCATCAAAATGAACAGGTACATGAAGTAACTCTTTTGACAGGGCCTAAACTAACCCCAACGCAAACATTATTGGGGATCATCTGGAATATCTCATTCCCAAAGAACAACAGTCTAGCCCATACAGTCTTTTTGTTGTTGTTTCTTGGACGCTACGCAAGTTAAACAAATATACATTTTGTTTGTTGCCTTATTTGTATCCCAGGTGTTGCCGTCCTCAATGCCAGGACCCACCAGTCAAGAACAATAAAACACACACATACTGTCAGCGCAATCTCGCATTTGAGCCAGGGACAGGAACTACTAACAAAGAAGAGCCCCTGTACAGTGAAATACCAAGCCAACCATCCTTTAACCAACAGCACCAAGTACCAAACAAGGAACCAGTTTTCAAACGACACCAAAATGAAACACCAGAGGGGGAGGACGATTGTAAAAACAATCATTATCAAGCCCTTAAAAAAAGTAATATCCTCAAAGCCAACGATTATCAGAAACCTAAAGACATTGGTGGAGAACCACTACATGTTTATGAAAACTTTGGTACGCATGACGATCACACAGAAGTCTAAAGGAAGAAGAACGGACATTCTCTGTAGCCAAAACCCAAGGCATTTCTAAGCACCATAAATTGTAGTATAACACATGTTATAACAGACAACGCCAGCATGTAATCGAGTATGGCAAGTTCGCAAGTTCCTTATCAAAGACTAATGAAACAGTAGTTAGTATCGTAAAAAAATCTTAGGTGTATCAAAAAACACCTACAACACGGTTCAAAATTGAACTGGCTTCCAAAGTAGAACGACATAAAACTTCTTTTTCACGCTTCTAAAATATCTTTCAAGACAGTCGAAGCTTAAATTCTTTAAAAGAGACTTTGAGGCAAGAGTTTATCGTACAAGTTCAAAAATGGGAATTCACAGTTTTACCTGAAGCTTCTTTTTGTAAGTAGAACACCTACGCCACCCCTCCCCAGACTAGGCCAAATCATGCCATCGAAGCGGAAATAAATACATTGTTCTGCATGGTTCTTCAGATCCCACTGTTTGAATTTTGATGAATTTCGTGCACAGACCCCTTTAATTTGCTGTCAAAGTAAACTTCATTTGCACTTCATTTTAATGAATTTATTGTACAGTTACTCTAAGTTTCTATAAAAGCAAACTTCATTTGCACTTCAGGCTTTTTTTACGATTTTCCGTTGCAAGGGAGGAGATTAAGTCAGATTTCATTCACACGCACAGTATTGTACTCTGTACATATTGTGGCACAGGCGACCCAAACTCACGTTACGAGGGAAGGGTGTAATGTAATTTACATACCATAGGTGACGCCCTGGTGTCGCGTTACAGGCGACCGTTGAAAATATAAGAGACTTTGTATGAGAAATATATTACTGAGATCTGCGAACGCTAAATAACGCTAAACCTTACTTTTTCTTAAATGACATGAATAAAAAAGACTTACCTGCAATGTATTCCACTGCATTTTGGTGTTTGATTGTCGTTTACTAGTTTTTTTGGCTATATTGCGTAACCACTGTTACTCCTTTCATAGAACGAAGTTCACTTCGTTGTTGTTGTTGTTGTTGTTGTATGAAAATTATCCTATTTCTCCATAATTGAGCGAAACGTACATTAAATTTTTCCTTTTAGTAGTTTGTTACATTTATTTGTGTGTTGACATACATTTTATTTGTTGCGTTTTGCCAAGAACCCGAAAACAACACTATCCATCACGCTAATTAATTATCCATACAGCAAGAAAATTATAAGACGTTGTATGGAGAAATATTCTTTGCTCACTAAATTAGCAAAATGTACATTGAATATCGCTTTGAAGCTTACCTTTAGCGTCCTCTTGTTTTTCTTTGTATTCTGACTGCATTTCAGACCTCCTAGGCACTGTTTAATGCCTTTTTTTGGCGACAGTTTTTCACCCAGATGACAGTGGAGAGAAGAGAAGAGAAGGTTGGCAAACCTCTCTTGACCGGTTCCGCTCTCGGTGGCAATAAATTCCGCGACATTTGCGACATGGAGACAATTCCACCAGAAACAGATGTCCTGATAACTAACGCACATTTTCCATGATTCACATCGCCAAAATTCCCATTTCGAAGGTCCTAAATCGCCAACAAAGTGGACCATACCCCGCCGTGGTTAGCCGCGTCGAGAGCAGACCCGCAACGGACTCCAACCGTCAAGTCAACAATTTCAAACCGACGCGGGCTAGCAGGGTCAAATTGTTCAACCGTCAAAGGACAATTGGAGCATTTAGCCCACTGGGCACAGTAACTGATGATTCACTTCTCACATTGCACCTGGGAAGCACGTATCCCTAGTGATATGCGTTCCCCAACCTGGGAAACACGTATCCCTAGTAATATGTGATCCCCCACCTGGGAAACACATATCCCTAGTGATATGTGTTCCCCTCCTGGGAAACACATATCCCTAGTGATATGTGTTCCCCTGCCTAGAAAACACATATCCCTAGTGATATGTGTTCCCCCACCTGGAAAACACATATCGCAAGTGATACGTTTTCCCCAACCTGGGAAACACATATGCCTAGAGATATGTGTTCCCCAACCTGGGAAACACATATCCCTATGGTGATATGTGTTCCCCTACCTAGCCTAGGTAAGGGAACACATATCACTATAGAAATATGTGTTTCCTAGGTAACTTAGGAAACACATACCCCTATAGTGATATGTGTTCCCCCACCTGGGAAACACGTATCCCTAGTGATATCTGTTTCCCCACCTGGGAAACACGTATCCTAGTGATATGTGCTTCCCTAGCTAGGAAACACATATCTCTAGTGATTTGCTTTCCCCCACCTAGGAAACACGTATCCCTAGTGATATCTGTTTCCTCACCTGGGAAACACGTATCCCTAGAGATATGTGTTTCCCTACCTAGGAAACAAATATCTCTAGTGATTTGTTTTCCCCCACATTTAAAACAATAGAAAATTATAAATGTGAAGATTATCTCCGTCAGGTCACCGGTGTGCAACACCGGATAACTCTAACTAAACTCCGTCTAAGCAATCACAAATTGGCGATAGAGACAGGTCGGTATGTAAGACCTTATAACAAACCAGAAGAGAGGATCTGTCCTATCAGTAAAAAAGATGTAGAAGATGAAATACACTTTTTAACTCTGTGCCCTGCATATCAAGAAAAAAGAAGTACTTTATTTGAATACCTAAACAAAGAATACAGAATATCAGTAAACAGAATGGCACCAGATGTTTTTCTGTTGTTAATAAACCCTCCGAGCAAGAACAAACCAGTGCAAAAGTTAATTGCAAAATGCGTATTCGACTGCTATGAGAAAAGAAGATCATTAGTTGTTTAGGTTAACATTGATTTTAGTTCCACTAGTGTGCAATTTGTGTTATAATTTTAAATTATTTGGATAAAGTCAATATACATAGGACTGTATAAGACTCCAAATAAAACATTGTCTTGTCTTGTCTTGTCTTGGTATAGAGGAGGGGGGGGAGAAATACAAGTGGGAGCGTTGGAAAATAGAATTATAACAGATGTAAAATAGCTGAGGGGAAAAAGATGAAAACAGGATGGTGGTGTACAGGGGGTGAAGCCATACATAACAGGTGGGGGAGGGAAGCAAACAGAATAACAGACACAAAATAGGGGAGGGGGAGAAGAAGGAAGACAGGGGTATGGCAAACAATAGGGAAAGCTGGTGAAACTTGGAACAACAGACAAATAAACAAGGGAAACAGGAAAACAGGGAGGTTGCAAAGAGGGATCAAGGGATGTCACAGAGGTGAGACTGTGAGCAAATAGAATCACCGACACAAAATGACACTACATATTATAGAAGGCTCTAGTTTTTATCTGAATCACTATAACTCCTATTAAATGCTACAAAAATGTGACAATAAAATTACCTTGATGTAAAGGTTGAGTATTTTTGTTTCTGTCCTGGATGAAAAAGTATTTCTGCTTGCATGGTGTTCCTCAGCATAGGAGACATACTTCAAAGCTTTGAGGTGCTAAATTTCTGTCATCTTGTGTAACTAACTGGGAAATAAATGGAATTGAATGAGACCAGTGAATGCAAATGTATACTGTCTAACAACTTTTTTAAATTAATAAGCATAACATTTTGATCCTGAGAGTGCCAGGATTTTTTATAGGGGTCTGATAATAAGACAAAGAATGTCCAAAGACGTTCAAAAGAGTTCCAAAGATGTTCCAAAAAGTTCTGTCTTATATGAACATGGGAAAACAAAGGAAAACGAACTCATTTCCGGTGACTTTCCTTACTAAAATAAGAGAATTTGGAGAAAGTCGATCATTCATTAGGCTTTTCTTTTCTCTCATTTAATTTGGATCAAGTTTCTTTAAATAATTAACTTTCAAAATGTGTCAGTTAATGCTGTTATGGCTCAAACTTTCTGTCAGGTGTGAGAAATTGGAACACAGGTGTGAGATGGAAGTTTTTTTATCAGATGACCCCCTGCCCCCCAGGTAAATCTTCCTCATCTGAAAATGACCCCACAGCAAAATGGCCAGCACTTCCTCACAGGTAATACACAACCAGCCTTTTAGTACTGTACATGTAGACCTACTCAGAGCTAGATTATATGTAGCTCAGTCGGCAGAGCGCTTGACTGCAGAGCGGGAGGTTGGAGGTTCGGTTTCCGGGCCAGATCAATACTCAGGGTCTTAAAATAACTGAGAAATGAAGGTACTCCTTTTGCCCTGCAAACGGCTAGACCTTCATGTGGCAGTCCACATAAAATGGCAGTCCCGTCTCCAGTAGGAGACGTAAAAATGGTGTCCCCAATTAGTACTCTATACAGTGACAGTCAAATAAAATGCATTAAAAAAAACATCGTGTTTAAGTATGGCACTTTCAACAGTGTCGACATGCAATAACACTCACTCCAGTCCACCCTCTTATACCTCAAGAACTGACCTACACTGTGTAAACAAGGCCTAATTCATGCAACAACAAACTTCCTCAAGATCGTCAGCTCTTAAAATAGTTTCTTTTTCTGCGTTTACAGCCTTAAAATTGCTGCACAGACTAAGATTTATCGTTTTATCTTACCTGTAACAACGTCTGATCGAATTCAAGACTTTAGAGTTTTATCCTCTTCAAACGCGATTTCAAAAGGGCACCTTATACTTAAGCAGTTAAATGATGCAGACATTCAACAACAAACCACCAAACTGAATAAGGAAGCCAAAGTCCCAGTGTTCTTGCAGATTATCACTATTTTACACGGGCGCAACAACCGGCGCCATCTTGATTTCTTTTTGGCCCCAGATTACTCTCTGTCAAATGTGTTTAAACGTACGTCATGTATGAGCGCATAGAGTGAAGGTCCGGTCTGGCTGTGCCTATGCAGATGCAGTTTGATTTTGTCTGTTACAATTTATTAGTTAATTTATCTTTAAAACTTTGACGTGCTAGGATGACGGATGTGTTCCAATTTCTATTGCCAAATGACCCTACTCCAGGAGTACCCGATTGCCATACGCAGTTTTAGGGCCGGCGGGGTGGGGTGGGAAGGGGGGGTGGGGTAGTGGAATACCAAAATACCCAAAATAAACCTTCCAATATACCAAAAATTATACTAAAACTTGTGTAAAATACCAAAATTAAGAAAACTATGGTATATTAATATCCAAAATTTTATACCCAATTTTAAGCATAAACAGGATGGGCTCCTGGCATAAAAATACCGTATTAATGAAATTAAATACCCCAACTGTATACGACCCTGGCCAACGCTGCAGAGTTCCTGTCCTGCGCCTTTTAAGACATAAATTCCCTGTGAACAAATTATATCATATTGAGCATTTCACTCTTTTGAGAAGTACGAAGACGCAGTCATAGGAGGCAGTGTAGCCGAGTGGTTCTGAATCATCCCCAGTCCTCTTCATAGCGCGCACGGCGGGAGCAGAGGGTGATGGGAAGAGAGAGGAGAACTGACTCTCTCCCTTGCTTACTTCCTTTCCATCACAACTTGCGCACCACTAGGGAGAGGTTTCATGAGAGACGACTGGGCAGGCTCTCGGACAGCGGCGGCAGCCGTGGTTTTTTTTTTTTTTTACTACATCTTAATTGCGTTGGTAGCATCCTGGAGATGCTTGGCTCCTGAGTATACGTAGTCGATGAGCTCGAACTTGTTTGAATAAATTATTCAAAATGGCAGCCACTCGACCAGCAAGGGGATTAGACAGGCCGGGACCTGGATATCTACCGCGTGCCCTGAGTTAATGAGCTTGGACTTGGTTAACCTGAGATTAGGCCCAATTTTAGCAACTTCTCGTGGAATTTTTTCACCAAGGAAAAACGAAAGTAGAGCCTAACCTCAGGTTCAAAATGGCGGCCTCCTAAGGAGGCTGGACAAGTCTGGTAAAACGACGTTGGGTGGGATAAACCGGATATCGGAGTAATGAGATGCAGTGAATGTAGAAACACGAGAGGGAGAATAGATCACTTTACAGTAATGGATGGAAACGAGGCTGGAGTGACCTTGTTTTGTCTCGCAACCCTTTCTGCTTTCTTATGTAAAGCATGTTGATCTTATGCTAGTTAGTATTTTTCAAGCATAATTTCCATAAGAAAACAAAGGAGGTCAACATGGTCAACCTCAGCTTTGCTTTCACTCGAACGCTAGGGTAATAAGCAAACAATTATAAAGTGGTCTATTGGATGACGTAAAAATATATGTTACTCAGGTTATTGTTCATGTTTTTATTAATGTTTATTTTTTTTAGGATTTTAATTGGTAGATTGAAGGCTGAATAAACTGATCTTTGGCCTAAAACGCCAAGCAAATTAAACTGTCAAACTGATAAAAACATTTCTATATTTTGTTTATGTTTTACAAAGATGTAAACGGATACAAGAAAACAACTATAATGCTCGCAAAAAAAACAAACATTCAAAGCTAAAAAGAAAAAAACAGGGAATTGCTACGTACGAAGAGAAAAAGACTAAAGAAATTAAAGTTATTAATTCTTGACTTTGTATTCAAGTGAAACTAATAAACATACATTGTCTTTCGAGTCGATATTAGCTCCAAAAGCGCTTTTTAAGTTTCAGAGACCTCAAAGGACAAGAAACAAAGCATCCGATTTCAAATGTTACAAAATAGAAGGCTTACAAGATATTATACAAACACCAGTGGCCCGGTTCTTCAGAAGATCATGGCTTAGAAACCCAGGATGAAGCTGAATTTTCAGCTATGTTTTCTTGTCTAAAAACTTGTAACTCAAGCGTACTAAATACTGCTTGGCCTTTAATCCGAGATACGGTAATGATACCACAAATGTCACTCTAAGCAGTACATATAGGAAGGTAACATACAAAGACGAAACAAATTGATTTTAATAATCCTGGATTATAAGCCTTTCAGGAACCGGGCCTACCAGTCCACTCAGTATAGATCATAGACATTCATCCTAATACTACTAAACAACCCTTCAGAGTTTTGCTTTCTTGTACAGTTAGGGCTATTTTAAATATACAATTAAAAACGAAGTGGATTAAGGTCATAAAAAAAAACAAAATAAAAAAATTCAGCGATATAACCTGTTTCCTCTGGCTCCTGTAATCTGCACTCTGTTAAAGACCCAAATTTTACGAAAGGAACAAATTATTGTGCTCATTTTTTTGTTAAAGCTAACTTGGTTTAAATAACGTAAAAAGTAATTCAGGGCACGTCCAGCTGAGTTAGTAGTCATTGAATAAATTCAGATTTCCACCCTCATTTAGATACAGCCTTCTCCTCATGCAGGAGCTTCGTTTTTCGCACAGAGGCGAGCTAACACGCGATTGACACGCGAGTGACTGGTGATGAAGCACAAGGGATCATGGGAAGAAGAAAAGCCCGTTTTCTCCTTCCCACCTTCCTTTGCGCGCAAATGTTCATAAAGCCTATCCGACCCCGTACCTATATATATATGCACCTATCATTGATCTGAACAACACCACAGTTCGTAAATAGGGACTTTAAGATACCACGAGGGCGACGACAAGGAGAACATCAAAAAAGGCAATAGGTTGAATAGGCAAGGCAACAACTCTGCGAGTGCATCACGATTTTTTGTAATTTCTTAATTTGCCATCACTGCACTACTACGAAAGTAAAATGCCTAATATCCCGTTTTATGGAGGACGTAAACAAGCGACGGCTAAATTTTATTTCTATTTTTGAACTTGAATATGGTTCTTTTGATTTCGGTTCAAAAAGAGTTCGCTTGCATTTCTCAAAGTAAATGAGTTCGCGATAAAGATTGAAAGAACGCAAATTCACTTTTCAAGCGTTTGGTTCTCGTTGCCGTCAATGTCGTGGCATCTTAAAGTCCCTATAATTTTTCAATTAATAATATTATCCCATACAATGCAACAGCTTATGCATTAGAACTCTGCATAACCACTTGTGGTCCTAATTCGTCCAAGTCAAGATAGACTTTATTAGAAAATCCATTTTGACAACTTTCCGAGTCTGGGTGTTGTCTTTTCCTCCTATAAAAAAGAGAATGAAGGAATTGCAGGGTATGTAGGGTTAGTTCAGTTGTAAACTGTATGTATATCGTAATTGTGACTTCCCGTTTGTCCTTATCTTCTCTACCGGGGTACAGTAACGTGGTCCGAACTCATGTCTCAGCCATATTTGTTTTTGCCTCGTTCAATTGTTATTGAAGTGAAAAACAAAAACCTGTTTATTTTTACGATCATTATCATCATCATTATTATAACTATTATTATTATTACTATTTTCAACAATCTTCTTTTCGTTTAGCATTTTTATATTTTCGAACTGACAAAACTCTTTCACGAACAATAGCATCGTTAGTTACTAGTTTTCCTTTCTTCTTACCACCTTAAATTATCAGTGTAAAAAAATATCAATAAATGGCAGTAGTTGGCTGCTACAATGCTTGAAATGTGTAACACTTAAGGTCTTAAAATTTTCCCCTATATTCACTAAGAGAGAGAGAGAGAATGAAATAAATTTTATCTGTCAACTCACATCATGAAAACTCCGCAAAGCACCAGTGCAATAATGACCACAACTGATCCACCAGCTATTAGAGCAATGACCATTGGCTTGGAAAGTACGCTTTGCTTTTTTGAGTTTGTCTTGAGTTGATCTGAGAAGAGAGAAAGCCAGTAAAAGAAAATCTTTAAATGAAGCTAACACTACTAACCCTTAATTTGCAAATAATCTCTTTAACCTTCCTGTGACACTCTGCCTGTACAGTACCAGTACAAAAATGCGCAGACAACCATCTTTTCCAGATGGATTTGTCGACACGTGATGACGAGTTGAGAGTTAATTCAATCGAACACTCTCACTTGTTCACGTGAAAAATTGACTTAATGCTATTCTAATTAATTAAGGTATAAGCTCACTTTAAGATAAGAGCAAATACAGTTTCAAACGTAATCCCACCTTGGCAGTCTTGCAATTTCTTTGATGCGAGCTGACCGGAAGTTGATGTTCCAGCGGGACATGATTTACAGGAATTCTGGGCCTCTTGATCCTGATATTGGTTTACTGCGCATGCTTGACAGCTTGTGCCATCGAAAAAGTATCCAATAGGACAGTTAACTAGATAAAAAAAGTCAATATCAGTCATTTTTACTTACTTCAACCATAAAACATAGCGACACACACTCGATGCTAGCTAACTAGGCGCTTCCTACATGTATCTCCTAGAAAATAAAAGTTTACTTGAAGTTTGTTATGGGTCACTAAGCATCGTCAAGAATCCCTGCCTTATTATTAAAGTCAAAGTATGTGGTTCCTTCCGTCTTTTCGTTAGGAAAACTTTAATTACTTGTAACTGTGGACCGATTATATTGACAGAATCACTTCCCAGTTTGGAGTTCTCGATAACATTTTCTTGGGAAGTCTAGGGACAAAAATTTGGGATACAGTCAACTCCTTTTATAGCGGACACTGTAGGGACCTCGAGGTGGTGTCCTCATTAGCGAGAGTCCGTAATAGCGGGAGTTTATTTCAGTCAAACGTCTGCAACTTGTTTTTTCCGGGGATTTAGCTGCTGTCCGTATTATCGGGGTGTCCGTTATAGCGGGGTGTCCGCAAGGCGAGAGTTGACTGTATGTCGAAAATATTTTGCATGAGGCGTCAAATATGAGCCACTGGCGGCTGAAAGATAGTAAAGAACTCAACAGCCGCCGAAGTAACTGAATCAAAAAAGACTTATCATTTGGACCATGATGCCCTTACCACACATCACTCCACTCTGTACTTGCCCCTCTTCACAAACCAGACGAGAGAGCTGAAATTGTGGAGGTTTTGAAGGATCTGTACGTATAACCATTCCACTGACATTCAAAGTCATATCGACTTTGCTCAGAACAGTTAGTACTTCCTTCGAAATTTGGACGGATGTCTGGTTTATATCCACAGATGTGTTGAGATCGCCAGATAATGGAATTTGTAACGAAAAGCTAACAGTCAAAGGAATTGTCCCCGTATTCTGGTTACTAGTCGTATCTCTTTTTCGACGAGTTGTAACGCCACATTCGACCTCGACGTTTTGAATATTACACTGAGAGACGTCACTACAAGCTCCAGCTTGACCAAACGGTGATTTCTTTAAAAGTTCTATGAAGTTCCTTGCGATCTCTTCCCTCATTGTTTCTCCGCCGCAACTGTCAGTGAGATAGTGGTACTGACCGTTCACCAAAGCACTTTTGGGTATGTGTGTCTCTATTATGAAGAAAAAGAATCAAAAAAATTACTAGGTTACGATGAGGTGGGGCACCACAGTGACCACTAACCGTCCAATCAGAATATGTCAAGTCTCCTTCCCAACAAAGACATGCGTTAGCTAATCAATAACGAGAACTATTCGAATGTCTTTGGTTACCCTCGTTGAGTAAACGGTATTCAGATGTTAATTGCTTACCTGTAACGTAGGCACCTTTATGGAAAGCAAATACCACGTTTAAAGGGAACCTCCACTCTTACTACAGAATAAGTTTAAATCGAATAAAATTATGTTGACAAACAAATTTGTTCGAAATTTGTCCTTAAAAAGAAGTGTTTATATCAGGAAAAGTGAATTTTAAAATCGTTTATTTTCACTTTCAAATTTCGCGGGCGCCGCCATCTTGAATAATTGTGACGTGTTACGGTTGCTCTATTGTTCTGACACAAAGAGCTTTTGTTTAATAACAATAGGGCAACCGTAACACTTCACAATTATTCAATTATTCGACGTTCGCAAAATTTGAAAACAAAAATAGGCGAATCTAAAAGTTATTTCTTTCGGATACAAACGCTTTCTTTAAAAATATTTTGGATTGACTTGACTGTAACAGTTATTTCCTGTGATTTAAAGTTATCTTTTTGTTGAAGTGGAGGTTCCCTTTAAGCTAGGGTCCTTAATTTTTGTAGGTTTTAAGCCTATCAGTTTTGCGATAAGACTAAAGTTGCAGGGTGATATTGCTTCACGTTGATCTTTTTTGTCCTTACAAGGCAAGAAACGACCAAAAAATGGCGCGGAATGGCGCGCACAAGTAGATTTTTCAACGAATTTGGAATTTCCGGTTTCCCCTGTGTAAATGGTAAGTACCCCTAAAGTTGGTCCCTGCTGTTGTCCAGTCTCCGATCACAACGGTCAAGTCCATCTTAAATTAAAGAAAGTTGACTCTCGTATTGCATTTCCTTACTTGAGCAATCAGGAAGGGATGGTTTTTTTCCTTTGCTGTTCCCTTCATGAATCCATTCTCCAGTAGTAGGACCACAGAAATATACGGGATCTGGATGGTTCGCAAATCCATATCCGTTATTACAATGCACCGTGCACATAATCCCAGCCATCCACGTTTCACACGCTTTGGCTCCATTCAGAGGCGGCGCAAGCTCTTCACATGGTGAATCTTGATAATAAATAATGATAATTATTGATTAATGATATGACTGATACCATTCGTTAGTTTTAGAGAAAAGTGTTATGGTAGACTACGAGCAGTCTCTCTTTTTTCTGTAGTCCGTCGAGCAAAACGCGAGACACTCAAATGGCCATGCGCGTGACTGATGACGCGAGACGGGTTCGCGCGTCGCTCCCGCGCGCGTGCATTGCTCTCACCAAATCTGAAGAAAAATAGAGACTGCTCGCAGTCTAGTGTTGTGGCTTAACTGTTCTCTCTTTCGAGTGAGCTATATATGTAGATGTGAGGCGCCAAAAAGTAAGCTTATTTAGCGTTAGCCTTAGTGCACTTACGTTGTTTTTATATTAAACGGGATAAGACTCGTCCCTCTGGACGGGAACCGACGTGTACAATTGGCCAAGCAGAGTTCATAAGAGACGCCACATTATTAACTAAAGAACTTCTTAAATGTGGACGCAATTCAAATCATTTGCAAGCCGAGTATAGGTGGAATCATGTATCAGAGTGTACGAGCTGTTAAGGTCAGATTTAGAGTAGTTATGGGATTCAGTGCAGGTTTGAAACGAGGCCGGGAAGGAAAAGTTATATACTTTGGTTAAAAATAGAAACAAGGTTATCCAAAAACACATAGCCGGATTTTCTCCGAATATCAACCCCCTCCCCATCCCACCTGATCTATAGCCTTCAAATCGATCCAACCCCTTAAAACTTACTGAAAAAGGCATAACCTACCAGCTATAGTGAAAAGGAATCTACAGTACGCAGCATTTCCTGCCCTGTCTAATGCCTTGTAAGTAACGTTATACTCTCCCCAGGTCATCTCACTTCCATTTTGAATATTTGTTGAGAAAAGCTCCACACCCACGTTATCTGTGACATTAACTGACGGCAGGACGAGCTTGTGCCATCTGGCTGTTGATATAATCTTGGTATCACCAGGACAGGGATCAATCTTGGGCGGCTCAAGATCTGTTCATGAAAATATATGACGTTTGGACAATATAATCAACTCTTAACGACTCACCACTGCGGTGGAAACCCAAAGGGTGGAGCCAGAAAATTTTGCTAATCAAACATGAAGTTACGTTTTCACATGACGTGACGTCTGCCATATTGGGGTTTCTTTACGTAGACCCTTGTTGTCGTGCAGGACATGTGACGTGCATTCGTTTAGTACCCAGTCTTTTGCGTAAAGTGTTTTTGAAAAACAATTTTGTCCAGATTTCATCACGTCTTGTGAGAGGCAACGCGCAACGCAAGTTTCATTGTTAAGCTACAAGATGAAAGTTGGTGATCATTTTGAGAAAAAAATATTCCCGTCAAACCTTTATATGCTTAAAAGGGTTTGGACCCTTATAACCCTCCCCCAGACCCCAGACCACAGGCCTGGTTTTAACTTCATCTATTATAGCCCCGGCCTTACACCACGAAAAAAACAAAAAATTATGATGATCTTTATTGAGATAACTTTTTCATACAAGTATAGTTTCCAAAGTGTGAACAAAAGAAAGCAACAGCACCAGTAGTCTTCAGTGGTGACACAAATTTGATCTAACAGGCACAAAATCTGTTTAACTAATTTCACCTTTAACTAGAATGGAGAAATGACAGTCCCGTTTTAGCCCTTCTAGATCAGTGACATCGTATCTGATTACGTTTGTGCCAACATTCATCCGCTGTGGAGGAAGTACGCCACTAAGATTCAAGAATCCTTTAGAGTTGTCGGTAGGGACTGGAACCTGCCACGTGACTATTGCGTATGATTTCTCAGCGACTGTGGGAGTCTCCATGTTAGGTGGGCATTGAATGCTGGGAGGTTGAATATCTGTGGTTAGAAATTAAATCAAAAATACATAGTTATTTTCAAAGACTGGGTAAACAGGTTTGCTCAAGTGTATGTCATTAAGTAGTTAGTGCCAGTACAATTTGAGGATCAAGCAGTAAAGCAAAGGAGGAACTCCAAGACTCGACATTTAAGGTGTCTGAACACCGTTTTGGCAATTCATGAGTATGTGTCCTTTGCCAAATCATGGCAGGCGAAAGGCTGCAGCTCACAAGCTGAAACTTTGCAAGTGAAAAATACACTGATAAAAAGTTTTGATTGACAGGTAAAATTTGACGTTTTTGTAGTTTCCATGGCAACATAAACGATTGAATACAGCCTTAAAATTCCACTTTTCCTCAGTTTACATAAAATTCGCTCATTAGATTTTCCTATAAACTTGCACACCGCTTACTATAATTAATCATTACCATTTGAAACTTATTTGACCAAATTTTAACAGACGGGATTTTAGATAATCAATAATATAATGGTACTGTAATTATTAAATGTGTCACAAAATTCGTCTGTTCAACTTCCATTTTAAAGTTCTCATTATTTAAAATACAATAAAAGTAAAAACTCTGCCAAATATCACAAAATTTTAATGTGTAGATTTGAGAAATCGTCTTCTGTGTACCATTGCTTTTTGGCCGCCATGTTTGTTTGTCTAATTTAAAACACGGGCCTTCACGCTAGTTACCGCTGACCGCCCACAAAACTGTGTTCAGCCACCTTAAGGAAATGCAATTTTAGTTCAACAGTATGTTTTGGTACCTACCTTTACAGGTAATATTGCTAATGTTTCCACTCCAGGAGCCATTTGCCAGGCAAGATACTTGCGTGGGACCATCAAGTCCATAACCATTTGAGACATCACATTGTAGAAAACACTGTGTCTTATAACTTACTCCCCCAGAACGAGTGCAGGGAGCGGGGCTGATTTTTCCGTTGTCGAGAGCTTTGATGGATGGGCACTTAACAACTGAATAAAAAATAATTCCAAGAAATAATTTTCAATCACTGTATACAACATTACCAGGCTGTTTGGCGTTTATTTGGCCGTTTATTGTACCACGAAAGAAGCTAACTAACTAAAGAAAAAAGTATTTCTTTATTTTATTCATTAATTTTAGTTTCTGTACGAAAAAAAAGATGGAAGAGCGAGAATATAACATGGACAAGCAGGAAGAGAGCCTCAGTTTCAGGAATACAATCAGAAATTTAATTGTAACTGGCTTTTTTAGATCTGTCTACCAGCTCTCAGCGAGGCTAGGAGGAGATAGGCTGGTAAACAACTTTTTGTGATGATTCGTCTCAACACCTGGAATACTCACTGACAATCCAAAAAAATAATAATAATAATTGTTGCTTCTGTTCAAATGCCTATACAAAAAGATCAACTTGCGTCACGGCGCCTTATCGTCAGCGTAAAATAATGCATCAACTAATGAATTGGGCTCAAAGCTGATCGGAACCATTATCAGTTGTCAAAGTAAAGCATGAGTTGCTTTTATAGCAAAAGGATATGCTGTGTCTGACTCATCCCCAGTCGTCTACGCGTGACGCACGCGACGGGAGCAGGGGGTGATGGGAAGGGAGAAGAGGCGAAGAGTCTCTCCTTCGCTTCCCACCTTCCCATCACACCCCGCGCGCCACGAGGAGAGATTGTTATAGGTCATATGCCGTGTTTTCTTACTTTTGCAAGTAGTTATATTGCCTGACCATGTCCCATTTGCTTCACATGACCGCACTCGTGACCCAACCAGTCGATGTCCCTCGTTACAAGCGATGTTAGCCTGAGAACCGTAGGCGGATCCACATGAAAGAGACGTTATGGTGCCATAGACTGGGGGTTGAAGGACCGGGCACGACCTTTCTTCGGAAAAAAAAAACAAAATACTTTAAACATATAACTTACTTACGCATGTAGCAGGTACTTTCCTGATGTATGTGGCAAAGACATGGAACCTAACATCGTCCAGAGAGAAATGATAAGATGTAGACTGAGTGTTGTATAAGGTTCCTTAGCGCAGCCTTTTTAAGTGTTTCATTAAGGGATCTTTGACGAAGTTTGAACTTTATAAAGACGCTCCATCAATCACTATGTCTTAAGAAGATCGAACACTTAAGTCCTGTTGGCATATATAAGGAGAAAAGTATGAGATTGGTACAATGCCTCAATGAAATTCATTTTAGTGGGGGAGGGGTGGGCAGGGGGATCCAAACCTCCCGCTTCTCGTACCTTACATTCCCAGCTCCTACCCCTTTATTCTTGCCTTCCTCCCTATTGCCCTCGTTTATAGATTACAAAATACTAAGGATTGTAGAGTAATTTATCCCCTCCCGCTTTTTCCTCTCTCCCTTCTCTTATCCCCTCTGCCCATATTCTCCGATATCTCGCCTCCCTGTCTTCCCTTCCCACATTTCCCAAAAGGTGATATTGCTGTTGCCAGGCGATCACTTACACACTATGAAATTTTTAAATATTTTGTTTGAGCGTGCCAGTGACCCGCTGTAGGAAAATTTATCTTTCCATCCATGATGGAGCAGTGTGAGCGGCGTGCTTTTTTGTGCGTAAAACAGGAGTCATAAGCAAGTTAAGCAACTACATCTCAATAATTTATATAAATGGCTTTATTGATAGGTATATTTACTTATGACTTGCACCACAAAGCTGCAGTTCGCTCTGTTTCCCTCGGCGTCTGCTGCAGAATAGTGAACATAGTGCAGACCAATACTTAGATTGGCTGGAGGACGCACTGCTGGGTAGCTTAAAGTCATGTGACCAGAGTTATCGCTTGCTATTGGTTCATTCCACGAGACCACAGTACTGGACGAACATTTAGGAACGGAAACCACTATGTTTCTTGGACAACTGCCTTTGAAAGAAGGAGGCGTATTGTCTGAAAACAACCAGATTTTGTTTCGACAAGGACCTTGTTAAATGTAACTATAATAATAAGATAAAAGGAGAAGGATGCGCATGGACAATTTTAAACGAAATTTATGTTCTCATTCCCTTTGTTGTTATGTCTTTTACTTCTTCTTAATTTATTTGAGTCAATGCAACAGAAAAACTGTGTTTAGTTGTCTGTAGATATTTTGATTAGATGGGATGGGTCCCTTTTGATTCTATAAATGTTTTACGAACATCAATTTTTAACCTCACCTACTATAGAGATAAATAATGGCAAAATAAATATAGGCAAGTTTTTATAGTGTAACACTTGAAGGAGAAAGTACTCGATACCTCGACAAAACGTGTCCTTGTTCCCAGTCCAGTCTCCGTTCTTGTCACATACCCTTGCAGAAGTGCCCTCAAGAACGTAGCCTGGAGTATTGCAGGATATACTACAGGTTTGGCCGTAAGTGCTTCTTGATAAACACGAACGTGGAGACACGGTACCATTCGCAGGAGGCGTGAGTGCACTACAGTTTACCACTGCAATATGTAATTTAAGAAAAAAAACATTTCCTTCATAGGCCGTTTTGAGATTGAGATTGAGACTGGGTCGATGTTGTGTGGAATTGCATTATGGGATTGTTTATTTAGTTTTTTTCTACTGTGCGGTTGCGCAGGAAACTGGATCAAAAATAGTCCGCAAAAGAGTCCCACAATGCAATTTTACACATCATCGTCCCAGTCTTCCAGCGCGACTTCAAAATGGCCGACGTAGCTTTACTTTATTAAGAAAACAAGAACGCGCCCACAGAGAAAGGATCGCAGTTAATAAATTTGCGACCCGCAATTTCCTTTCCTACTAAAGGCCGTGCAGCCGATTTGTGAGTACAGTGTCGTGAAATAGCGGTCACTGCTTTAGTATCAGAATGCCTTCTATGACAACCGCCATCACTGGGAAAGTTTCATATCTGAATCGACATGAACGCGTTAACTGAATATCCTACGAATGTATGAGTCAAAAATTTGAGGCACAACACCCGGAAGAAGGCATTTATGTCAATTCCACTCGGGGTTGAACCCCACCCCCACAACCTGACAAACAAAAAGGAAAAAAATTTATTCCAAAGACTTCACTGACATCGTTTAATTTAGTCAATTTAATAAGTCATGTTTATAAATACTAAGCTTAGTGTTCTTTCCACTTTTTACGAAAGAGTGGCATCTAATATTTACCTTGACAAGTTGGAGCCACCCCACTCCATGTTCCATTTTCCAGGCACTGTCTCCTTGACGAGCCGGTCAAATTGTACCCAACATTACAAGAGAAGCTACAAATTGCGCTATAGCGTTCGGAAACTAGGTTGAGACAGCCACGTTTTTCTCCATTGATTAGATCAGGATGAGACTGGCAGGTAATTTCTAGTGAAGAAATAAATGTTAAACACTCGTCTGATACTTTTGAAAAAAGCATTATACAGGGCACTAGTTTATGGAGTAAACCGAACAGGGTACTGGAAAAGGTGACGTAAATCAAGTTTAAGTGGATGTCGAGCTACCCTTCGAGTTTTACGAAGTCGTTCGCGTGGCTTATCATTCGAAGAACTTCGTTCATGCTAAAGGCCTTGAAAGCCGGAAAGCAATTTCTACTCGCAGGGTAATATGGAACTTCTAGAGCTTCCATATTCAAATAGAGATGAAAAGCGTGACATCAGCATCCTACCCTGAAAACGTTTTAAGTGGTTTTCAAGTGTGTATTGCTTCCATATTGAAATAGAGATGAAAAGCACGACATGAATATTGTACCGTGAAAACGTACCCTGGCATACAGGAATAGGGCTGTCCCAGACTCCCGGAGGGCTGTTACCAGGGGCATTGCATGTCACCGTTGAAGACCCATTCAAACGGTATCCAACGGAACAGGAGAAGTTACACTTTGAACCATAATGATCACCACAACTGTCCATTTGTAAAGGACCTCCAGGACTAACTCGTAGAGATGTGCAGTTGATCACTGACCAATAAAAGATACAAAAGGGATATCACTATTAATTATTGCTGTTGATAAGTAATGGTAACAGGAATGAGTGGAGTCCAATTCGGTCTGTAATCATACAAGTGATTAACAAAATCGGACGACCGCGTAGCGGGAGTCCGATTTGTTTAATCACGAGTATGATTACAGACCGAATTGGACGACACGAAGTTCTGTTACCAATTAATCATAACTTTAACAAAATTTGTGATATATTTGGTTCTTTTTTTTAAAATCAAAACACAAGAAATTCCGAGATTTTTTTGCTAGCAGTGAAGAAAAAGTTATTTAAGCGCGCGCGTGATGGCGCGTACTATTCAATTACTTAGGCATGACGCGTACTGTCCTATTAAGGCTGAAATCAGGACAGTTGACAGCCAATCACATTTGAGAATGTTGTTATAGATATGATTAAGACCTAAAATAAGACAAAATGGAAGTCAAACAAAACGTTAACTAAGCGGTTATTCAAAGATAAGAGCCCCTCAGTTAATCCAATCACAGATATAGCACGTAAATCCAAAGTTTTAACTTCGAGCGGTCTGAAATACCCGAGGATTAAACCTCAGAAAGTGCAGTGGCCTCTGTGCTGTCGGGCAAAGTACAATTAAACGGAGATAATTAATATTATTGGATACAGTCTTTGCTACCTAAAATGATGACTGAAAACGTGCAGGTGACTTTGTTTCCTGATTGGTCCACAGCTGTGTATGTGATCACGTGAGTTCCTTGACTGAACCTCGTTGGCGACTGGTAATTTGACGTCACTGTTATTGAAACTCCTGAGTTGTCAGTGGCAAGCGGCTGCGTCCAGTTCACCAAGGCAGATAACATTTCTCTCTCGGCATACGCTGTCAATTGTTTTGCCGGGCATGTGGCACCAAAGTCTGGGGGTTGAGTGTCTTAAGAAAGAAGAAACAAATTGCCTAAATTAAAATAAATACTATTAGAGCAGGCCATGACAACATATCAATCATCAAACAAGCTAACGAAAGAATGAGATCATACTATGAATTATAAAATAAGAAAACTGTACTGTCCTTTCATTGTGGGAAATCGGAAAACATTCCTGGAATAGGATGGTTTTTAAACTGGCATGGGCTTCCAAGTAAACTAGTTTAGCGGTTGCTTTAGTTTGACTGTCCTTTGTTGAGCTAAGAACTTTGATCCAGGCAAAATTGCCTAGCATTACATTCTGTTATAAATAACCTGTGCAGTTTATGTCATTTCCACTCCATTGACCGTTCAGCAAACAAGTTCTTGTGACTTTTCCGGTGAAGCTGGTATAACCACTTTGGCAGGAATATCGGCAACTTGATCCATAAGTACTCCCACAGGAAGGAGTCAGTAGAAGCGCTTTAGGTGGGGTCGACAGAGGTGGACAAATGATAGCTGACATGCAAGGAAAACACATTTTAGTTTCTTACTTGTAATACTTAAACCTTAATGTCATCTTTTGCACTGCGAAATAATACCCAATTGAAAGCCCGAAGGAATCCTCTTTTTCAAATTTATGCCAATCTTCTCCACCCAAACCATACTTAAACATTTGTTCACAATACGACATCGCTATTATACCTCGTTTATTTTCATTTATCCATTTTACCAAACTAATATTTTAAAGTTTTCTCCAATAGCGAAATCATGTTCAGTGCTGGAAATGATAACATAAAATGTCGTTATAACAGTTTCTTTCACATATCATACCAATTTGTCTTGAACGTTTATACCTGTATCTAATTGTTTGGCCACATAGAGAACAATTTAAACTAGTCTGATTAGTTAACCAAAGGTTAGGCTGGGAGGGCGGGCTAGTGGGTGTTTAGAAGCCCAAGCGAATGTTGGCTACATACGTGTCGTAAATGCGTGGTGGCAATCTGTAGATTAGGACTGCATGCGGGCTCCTTTGGTTGCTTGCATACTTAAATCTTTGTTAAAACAATGAACGTCCATTAACGAAGCCAAATTTCCGGAGTGATTAATTCAACGAAAGCTTATGCCGAATACGCTAATAATATTCTTACCTTGGCAAACAAAATCTTGGCCACTCCAACTTCCGTTCTGAAGACATGTCCTAGATGAGGAGCCCACGCTCACAAAACCGGGATGACAGGAAAACTGGCAAACAGTGTTATAGATTTCTGTTGATGCGCCTGAGCATCCCTGACGGGTACCATTGGAAGGTGTTGGTAGGGAGGGACACGTGACAACTGAACAAGGAAATACGTATTGCACATTTATCCAGCAGGTAAGTAGCCTGTGAGCCCGGGGGGGGGGGGACTTTAGGAATTTTGGGGGACCGTGGAACCCCCCCTATCCTAGAGTAGCTGTTTTCCAGGAACTACTGAGGTTACTAGTACAGTCTAGCCAAAACAAAACCGATTTGATCTTTTTTATATTTTTGATGGAAATTCCCGGTTTTCCTAGTCTAGACTAAAAACTTCAACCAATTAAACTGTTTCCTGGCAAAATGATGCCCTATTCTAGACCCAAACTTTCTGGTTTATATACTCTATCCCAGATTAAACTGCTTGAAAACCCTTCACAGCCACACAGTCATTTCTATTTGCTCTTAACCAAGCTAGAGAAACGTGGGAGACACTTGATAGCATGGCGTAAAAAGCAGTACAAAGATTAGGTGCCCTCCGCCTCCCTCGCCTTTTCTAATTTTTTTATTGTTTCATTTTACCCCATCCCCTTGGGCCTTTCCAGCACTTCTTTCTTTAGCCTAAGAGGAAATGGAAACCGCTGCCAGTTATGCGGGCTATCTATCGGGTTAACACATATTTTTTCTACCCATTTTGCAGAATTCAGAAATCTCTGTAAAGACGCTTTTATATCATTTTTTCACTTCGATCATTGTTACGCAATTAACGTAGATGTTGTTGAATGTATTGCAAAGTGTTAAGCTCATAGCCATCGCTTGTTTCAATTTTACTGCTTCTTGAATGGCTCCTAACCTTCTACTCTGTAAATTATGTTACCTCGACTTACCAGTGCAGTGCGTTTCTACTCCAGTCCAACTACCATCGCCTTGGCAAGTCCTGGTGCTTACACCGCTCAGCAAATATCCCTGGTCACATGAGAATACACAGGATTGCCCCGGTAAATTGGAACAAGGCAGCAAACTACCATGCACAGGTGCAAACAGTTGGGGACAGCGGTTCACTATTTAATGAAGAAAGGAAAACCCTTTGTTAAATTCCAACTCAAAAGACCCTTCTCATTGTTCATCACCTGTGATCGACGGGCCTCCTTTCTGAGTACTGGATGTACGTCTCAACGCGTCAGAGGTTGAAACACTGCCTTCCTTGTAATATCCAGACTAACAATATTCAAGCATGCTTTCAAGGAAAAGCGGAGTAAATATCTGATATTAGTGAAATCCAGCTAGTGGTCTATTATAAATGCTGCGTTCTGATTAGTTAAGCTACTACTAGGCTATATGTTATAGCCCCCTAGTAGCGAAAAGTGCGGGCTTTTTGGCGGCAAAAAAGTATTAAAGTCTGACCTAAAAGTCTAGCTTTTAACTAGGTAAAATTTTTTTATTCTCGATATTTTTGACCAAGTAGTTAGAATTTACAAAAACAATTATTCCTCTCGCCCACATGACCTCTGAGTCAATAGCCCATTCGGCCTTCGGCCTCATCGGCTATTGACTCGAGGAATAATTGTTAAAGAGTGCAAACAATAGGTCATATTCCCAGTTGGGTCAAGCCTCTGTTTCAAAGCGAGGCCAGGTGCGAACCCATTGATATGAAACTGAGTTTTTATTCTCATACAAATGAAACTCATTTTTACAAGAAAGGTTTTGCATTTAGCCTCGATTTAGAAGTGAGAGTCTTTGGAACTCGGAAATGGCCTATCTAGACTGCCATTTTCAGTACCAGGGTCCCCGGAAACGCGTACTCAACCTTTTTGCCGGGAAGGACTGTTTCAATATCCACGAATTTACTCAGAGGGCGAATGTAGCGGACAGAACAATATTTTGTTGTTTTTTTTTTTCCTCGATTCTCAACTCCCAATGTTACAGAATTGTCAGCAACTAAAAAGCTTACAGTCATGTTATTACTATAAAAGCACTCACATGAAACTAGAGAACCGAGATTAGAGATAACGACACTTTCAATATAATTCCACCGTGGTAGAATTAAATGAACATAGCCCATGCACTCAAGACAAACTGCATGTTAATTAAGTCTATCACAGTGTTTTAAGATTGCGTAAAAAAAAAAGAATTAGATAAATAAGAAAACCTAAAAAACACAAGTCTTTTTCGAGATCATAATTCCTACCTCCTTGACAGGTCGATGAGTCACCAGGTATCAAATGCACTCCTTCCGGGCAGAAACACTGATGACCGTTCGGGTTTGGCAGGCAAATGTGGCTGCATCCTCCATTTAAATGAGAACAGCTGGTAGTTCCTGTGTGGGCAACATGTAGACGGGCGTGTATTCAGGGTAAAAAAAATAGTGGCCATTGAACCGGCTTGAATTTTTTACAGTGAAGAGAAGGCTTGGTCAAACTTGGACAACAGCGAAAAAATGTCAACTTTTTGGGAAAGGAAAATGAAAATGAAAAATGAAAAGGAAAATTCTTCCCTGGGAAATAAAGAATATATAGCTATGAATATCGCGAAATCTTTGAAGCGAGTTTTTGTCTTTTACATTGACAGGTTTTTCATTACGGTAAAGCAGCTAGCTTTATCAAACAAGTGCTAACTTCATCGAGTTAACTGAATTATTAGAAATGGCATGTGTTTGTTTGTTTGTTTATTTGTTTTCTCCTTTTTAAATGAAATTTTCAAATAAAAATTTATAAATTAAAAAAAAATGAATGAATTCACAACAGCAAAATTTCTAAGGAACACCCACCCGAAGTTATGATACTATAGTCATAGAAGTGGATTTCCATAGGTGTTCCCATTCCAAGAACCAAGACATCGGAGAGGGAAGACGTCATATTATATCTATGAACACTTTTTGTAGTCCAGTCTGTCCAGAAAAGCAGGTCCTCATATAAGGCGAGTCCGAAAGGGTGATAACTATCGTTATTGGATGACAAATCCAGTATCAGCACCCGGTTATTTCCTTGAAGGTCCACTCTTTCGATTCTGTCGAGTTGAGCATCACACCAGTACAGCAGCCTATTTTTGAAATCCAAAGCGAGGGAGTTCACCCAAGACAAACCAGAACTAACCAGAACGGTTCTAGCTGTGCCATCCATGTTCGCTTGTTCGATCTTTGGTGAGGATCCCCAATCGCTCCAGTACATCTTTCTATAATAAAAATCCAGACAGAAAAGAGAGATCAAAAGAGAGATAAAGAATAAAGCGAACCTGTCTTAAAACGACATTGAGAAACAGGTTTTTCTTTTATATTGATTTCTGCGGCCATTAGTTACGGATTTTAGAGTAGAGAATATTGTAGGGTGCCTAGAACAATATTTATCCACCACTTCGATCAAAATTAACTAGATTACTTGTCATCGATGTCTAATATCACAGCCCTAGGTTTGTCAACGTCTATTTCTGTTATTTGGCTTGTTCTGTACGATCCGTCAATATTAAACTGACTGGGCACTGCATGCTGTGAAAATTTGTTATAAGTTTGTTAAAATCATGACTTTCACTTGCAAGCACAGCCTTTGCTATTTTATGAGGCCTGTAGGAGCTCAAGTCAAATGGATTTTCGGATAAATAGCAAAGCCCACTTTTTTTAGTGATTTTTCAAGACAAGGGGACAAAACAGACAGTGCAGGTGTTTCAAACAAGTTTCAAGTGCTTCCTCACAAAACCGGAACATCTTTTTATCATGTTTCCATTGACTCAAATATACCTTTTAAGTTGTATTCCTCATTATTTGATCTTTATTACCTTGCATCGATGTCCAGTATCACAGCTCTAGGATTTTCCAAGCCAGATGTAAAGAGGCTAAATCTGTATGATCCGTCCAATCGTGACACTTCAATCTTACTAGTTTGATCATCAGTCCAATAAACATTCCGCCCAATCCAGTCAACTGCTATTCCATCAGGATTTTCCACATTACTCTCCGCTATTACTTCAAGATCCGAACCATTGGGATAAGATCTAACAATCTGCTTCAATACCACGTCAGTCCAGTAAACCTTGCCTTCAATAGGGTCATAATCAACTGCAACTGGTCTGGATATGTTGGTTTTGATCCCTAGAGGAAAGCAAGGAGTGTCTGGTACAGCCAAAGGAACTTTGTAAATTTCCCCGCTATTTGCTTCAGCAAAAAGCATGAACTTGTCGGAGCTTAGGTTCCTAAATAAATCTGAAAAAAAGAAGTGAAGGTCGGACAATCACAGGAGAATTAGTATCCTGAAATTTTCAGCATATCCATGACTATTTCTTTCCTACATTTTGCAGAACAAAAAGCAGTTAAGGAAACATGTGCTACAAGCGCACTACCAAAACCAATCATATGCTCTTACCATAATTACAGTTTTTCCCATCAGGTTTGAGGACTACTCCTGTTGGACATGCGCACTGGTGACCTCCTTGAGGCGTAAGCAAGCACAAGTCACTGCAGTTTCCATTGTTAATTGTGCACGGATGGGACCCTAATAAAGTTAGAGTTAATTAGGTGCCACCAGAATTCAGACTAGATATAAAAAAAAGTTCGAATTTATCTTTTTATAAAGTACCACCATATTTAATTGAAAAAAAGTTGTAAACACCGTTTAAAATAGTATGAGGTGCCGTTTCATTATAATAGTAGGGAGCTTTAGCAACGAGGACGTCAAAAACGCAATAGGCTTATATTAGCAGAACAACAACTTATCACGCTTTTTTGTACATTTCTTTACCGTCCTTGCACGACTACGACGTGAAAATGCCTAATTGCAAGTTTTATGGAGGACGTAAACAAGCGACGACGAATCTCTATTTCTCTCTCTAAGCTTGAGGGCGGTCCTCAAGAAATCAACTCCAGAGAAATTCGCCTACATTGTCATTTTCAGCAAATTGGAATAAACGCCACAAAGATTGAAAAAACGGGAATTCATTTTAAAACTGACGTTTTCGCTGCCGTTGCCGTCGTCGCTGCTAAAGCTCCGTGGTTGCTAGTGACGGGTTTTATTAAGTAAAATGATTTACCTGAAAACACCCGAGACGAATCGTACAGGTGAATATCCATTGGCTTTTGGAGACCTTGAATAATCAATTCCGTGTTCCCATTGTTTAAATCGTACCGCGAAATGCTTTTATTGTTCCAGTCAGTCCAGTACAAAATGCTCTTATACACCGTCAAACCAAACGGGTGAATATCTGCAGTAGATAGCATAATAACTCTTTTGTTATCACCGTTAAGGTTAGAAACCTCTATTTTGTCCAGTTTAGCATCCGCCCAGTACAGAAGGTTTGTAGTTTGATCAATAGTTAATCCATTCGGCCAACCAAGGTTTCCTGTTACAATGGTTCGTCTCGATGAGCCGTCCATGGCTGCTTGTTCAATCATTGGATTGGATCCCCAGTCGGACCAATACATCGTTCTTTATCAGAAAAAAAAACACAAATTAGCAATATCAAATTTTAGTTCTACGGAAAAAAAAGTTAAACTTTATTGTTTTGATAACGCTAACTTTGACATCTCGTGTACCTAAGATGATTTGGCTTTAACTTAAAGGAAGCCGTATACTTACTTCCTACGCAACGCTCCTCCCCTCGTGACATAGCCCTATTAAGATCTGTATTGAAAAGCGTTGTTTGACGAGACAAAAACGGCTGCGAGGAAGATCGGCTATATCGCGATACTTCCTTTCGATTTATAACTCACCCATTTCTTTCATCAAGTACAATTGCCCTGGGTTCATCAAGTCCATCTTTGATCAACAATTTCCTGCTTGTTCCATCCAGCCGAGCAACTTCAATACGATTTGTTCCTGCGTCTGCCCAGTAAATATTTTGCCCCACGTGGTCAATGGCCAGGCCATCTGGTACCTTTACATTGCAGCGAAAAGGGATCCTCAGTGAAGTCGCATTAGAGATAGCACTGATAATTAGACCTTGTGCAACATCAGTCCAGTATACACTGTCCTCAACAGGGTCGTAGTCCACAGCAATCGGGCGTTGATTGCCGTGATGGAAGAACAAACGTCGCGCAACAAAATAGTTCACATCCAACGAAATAATATTAGTAGACTTAGCATCGGCGTCCGTAAAAACAAGGAACTTGTCCATTTCTGCAAAGTGTAACACACTTAAAATGACTTATTTGTACAGTAAAACATGACGATTTATGCCAGAAAAAGGTAATAGATTGGGCAAGGTCATATTTAGTCTACACAGCCGTTTCTAGTGTCGTCACGCAACGTTCCTCCCCACTAGTGGGGAGGAGAGTTGCGTGACGACATTGAAAACGGCTGTGTAGCAGACTAGGTCATGTTATGTTATCCCAATGTTTCTATAGGGGTTCCGTGACACTATTTTGTAATTAAAGGTTATCGAGCCAATGATTAGAGGGCTCTGGCTGAGAAACGTTTTGGAGGTTAGGATAGCTGGTCGCTGATCATGGAGGTGATCTCTTCGGAGGGCTGGCTGCACATAAAGGTTCCGTCGACTGTATTTTAAATCTACTTTTTTCTCTCTGGGGAAAATATTTACCTTAAAGAGACTGAGGGGTGTTGCTCAAGTATTTAGCATGAATATAGAAAGGAGAGAATACAGAATGTATTTCCTCTGTAGTCAAAGCAGCTGTCTTACTCTTGTTGCATGTTTTTCCATCTGCCTTCAATGACAAACCAACTGGACAGACACACTCGTGGCCGCCAGAAGTCTTCACCACGCAAAAATGACTGCAGCCGCCGTTGTTTGTTGCGCAAGAACTGGAAACTTTAAAACAAAAACATGAAAACCAACATTCATCATCATCATACATTCATTGACCTAAAAGTGACTAAACAACCCGTCGAACCGGTTAAACCACCTGAAAAAAGCACGTCAACGTAAAGTTATCTTAGTGAGATTCCACTGCATTTTATTCATGAGATAAAGGTAAAAGACTAAGAAATCATCGACGTAAACGTGTTACTCTGCAAAGTAATAATGAGATTACTCGGCAAAAAAAATTGCAGTACTAGTGCGCCCTATACCACTATTTTACGGCATACCTGGAGGTTGCCTGGAACTGTCGTAAGCCACAATGCCCATGGGCCTACCAGTGAAGCGGACACCGCTGACAACAAAATACCCGGTCTCCGCGTCAACTTGGTGAATCTGACCGTTTGAAGCCCAGTCAGTGAAAAAGAGAAAAGGAGGAATAATGGCTACTCCAAAACCATGAAAATTTGTTGCAGTCGCAAGTAGTTTTCTGTCATTGCCATCATAATCGACGGATTCCAATTGATCAACGGCTCCATCTACCCAATAAATACGATTATTCCATCTGTCAAGCTCGATCCCATTCGGCCACTGGATGTTTGACGTTACTATAGCAACTCTCTGATTTCCTGTTAAGGATGCTTTTTCGATTTTGGGGCTGGAACCCCAGTCTGTCCAAATCATCAGCCTGTCAATAAATAAAAAAGTATTCGGCTTCTATGTCATAAAAATGTTACGTAATACTGCATGTTATAAAGACAGAAAAAAGGCATCTAAAAGTATTTGTCTTTGTTCTTTTCTTTTCATTGTTAATATTGTCAATCAGTTTTAAAAACGTCACTAAAATTTTGCAATTTATTTCAGGTTAAAACCCTTTATTTTAAAGTGGTAATAAATTCGAGACTAGCCTACAACAGGCTAATATGTGGAGAGGGGCGAAAAAGGAAAATCGGCGAGCGAAGCGAGCCGAGCGTGGCCTGGAGGAGAAGAAGAGGCTTTTATTCGCCTATGCGGCGGCTATGCGGCGGTGGGAGTTTTTTAGGCTCTCCTAGGCCACGCTCGGCTCGCTTCGCTCGCCGATTTTGTTTTTCGCCCCTTTCCACTAGCGACCCGTTCGAAGGCTATTTCGAATCTTGATAAACAAAGGACACACGCGAGAAAATACCTAAAATGAAATAAAATAAAACTATGCGGTCACTCACCCCTTATCAGGATCTAAAGCGATATCTCTAGGTTCGATAAGTCCCAAGGATAGCACTGTTTGCTGGTTATTACCCGATAGGTCAGATTTTGATATCGTATCGTGAGTAGTATCAGTCCAGTACAATTCTGATGCTGACCATTCAACTGCCAATCCATCGCATACACCAAAATTGGTGATAATTGTCGTGATACTGGACCCGTCAATACCAGAACGTTTAATGTTGCGCTCAGACACATCACTCCAAAATATATATCCCATGCTAAAATGAACATCAAGTGCCACAGCTCTTGTTAATCCACTGACCACAGAATGTACTGCAGACGTTTTGTAGTCGACGGCGATGATATCCGTAGTGTTTGAAAACAGAAGACATGGAGGGGGACATATGGCTGCTGCAACACAAAAGTATCAGCATTGACCATGCTACATTACTAGGGAGCGAGTTAGCCTGCAAACAAAAACTGGTATTAAACTTGCCGTGGAATCAGGGTACTTGCCTAACACTAGTGCAATATGTTTAATGTAATTGCAGTTCAGTTTTAATGTAATCATCTGCCAAATATAAACTTGGCTATGTCATTTTGACATCAACTGAATTCCAAAAATAATCGGCCAGTTTTGTTATTAAGACTATGTTTAGGTATTGAAAGTGTTTTATGACTTCCGTCGCTACGTATGGCAAGGATGGACATGGACTGAAATTCCAATTTTAAAAGTGTTAATGCTTGAAAACATTATTATGCTAGTGGTCTCTGGTGAAATTTGTTTGACCTCGTCATACAGGAGCATTTTTTGTATGGGTATACACACTAAGTCAGGAGCGCCCTACGACCGAATGTTTCCAAATACGACAGAAGTGTCTTAAATAGTTTTCTCTGTGCTTTAGAAGCCTGTTTGGTTAATTTGGAGTTGCCCTAAAGAACTATTTATCTGCTCGGATGTCTTAGGGCAACTTTGGTTGTCACAAAAGTCTTAGGTAGCTTTTTCGTCTCAGTCCGAAAGTGTTAGCTACCCTTATGAGTCCGCTCGAAAGTTTGAGGACATGAAATAGCCTTGCTTTCATTAGAAAATTATAGGGGATGTTTTGTCTTTATACCAAAATTTTTCGGAGACCTTTTTTAACAATAATCGAAATATCTTGGTATTAAAATGTGAAAAACACAACCTCCGAAAATCGTAGATAAGCCATACAGGACCTCCGAATATTTTAGAGGAATGGAATGGTTATCCAGAAATTTTTTAGCATTTCTCAAGCTTTAGAAATTTCTAGTCAACATTTGCTCCTTCGAACAGTTATTTTACAGAAAAAAGTCACTGGGTGCCCCTGACTAAGTAATCAGGTTTTGGCACAGAATT